>JAGDQP010025863.1:7173-19121 GCA_022664845.1 Lepisma saccharinum
AGAAAATGAGAATTGCCCTATAACAGAAAACAACCCAGTGAAGACATTTTTTAATCATCATTATAGTGGGCAAGTACAAGGGCGCCCATATTGTGATTTCCAGAGGGGGGGGGCAAGGATAAAGCGACAGTTTTTCTTATGATTTACGAAAAGTTATCAACAGGTTAACCACGACAATATTTACTAAATTAAGGGCACCCAAAGAACCATGTAATGATGTACATTAAACCTGACTTAAAATATACTGGACGTTGATTGCGAATGCTTAAAAATGGTATAATAATGTTAATGACAGTAAACTTTATTATATTATTTATGAAATATTTGTCAAATGTGTTCGCTGCAAAGAAATTGTCCCAGAGTATCCGTGCAGGTTCACTAAAGACATTATTAGCAAACTCAAGGTTAAAACAGTTTATCATAAAAGTCTACAAACAAAATTCAAAATCATACTATCAGGAATGTATTCGATTGCGTAGAAAAGTCAAAATAGCCTGTAAGACCTTTTATATCAAATTCTAAAAATATCAATAATGATCCAGGTCAACTGCGTAAATTTATTAAGAACAAAACAAAACCTCTTCCCCCAAAATATATTAAAATGTGAAAATCGGGATTTGTGTAACAATAAAGAAATAGCTACTACGTTTGCACAGTATTTCCAATCAGTATTTGTATTATCTTCTCAACCGTTCAGTAATTTTGATATTAATTCTAGGGGTTACGAAGAAGTTGGAATACTGTCTGTTGACCAAACACATTTGAATGAAATAGAAAAGGCTACCAAGAATCTAAGGGCCAAAATGATAGTTGGATCTGTTGGTATACCCTCTTACATAGTCAAACAATCGTATTTGGATTGAAAATGGCCGGCCAAAACCCCATTTTCCACACCGTTTGAGCTAAAAAAAAAAATTATATGAAGGTGGGTCACGACAGTGTAAGAAAACATTAAAAAAGTCATCAACTTGGATCCAAAATGGCCTCCCCAAAACCCAATTTCCAAATCACTGAAGCTAGAGAAACAAAATTTGTATGAAGGTGTATGACCAAGAGTATAGGCTACAATAAATGGGTCAAACCTCCCCTATGGGGGCGCAGGCCCCCGTGGGGGTGCAGATCTGTACCATGGAGGCGCAGTCGCGCAGATAACTTCTGGTTACGATAAAGGGGCCGCAGCCCCCAAAACTACAGAAGTTGGGGGCGCAAGCGAGTATATTTCTATATATTTCTATATTTTATTTTATTACCTATAAATACTAGCCTGCAACGCTGTGGAGTTCGACTGGTTGCAGAACACCTTAGGATTTGGGTTAAAACATTAATTAATAAAAAATCTTTTAAAAGCCATACTTTTCTTAAACAATTCGTACTAAAAAGGTAAAAAATAATTTTGTTTATACATGACTAAAACGAAAAGTATGAGGCGCACTCTCATATACAGTCACTTTATAAATTCTTCAATTGGCACGCCCCATGCTTTTGTTTTGAGTCATGCATAAACAATTTTTTAAAAACTTTTTTGTACGAATTGTTTAAGAAATGCTTTTTTTTTTTAATAAAATTCTTGTTTTATGTTTCGTTTTCTCTTATCTGCAGTTTCTGCTAATTCTAATAATGCCAAGATTAAAAATGAAGTTGTGATAATTGTCAATGTGTTCGTTTATGTGCAAGATTGATCTTATCTGCGTAACTTCAAGCACGGTTTTTTTCGAACTCAACGAACGCAGAAATTCTTCGTTTAACATAATAATCCTCCATCTTGGATTGCACACTTATGCATAATTCCCAAACAACTCTACGTTGAAGCTTCGTTCTTTCTTGTTATAATTCTAGCATTATGGTCAATGTAAAAGGTTACCATAACTTTTTCTCTGGAAGTGTCTCTTTTTACATAATTTGAGTATAAACTTTAAAATTATAATCCTTCCTAATTAAAAGAAATGTTTACACAATACGCATTCTAAGAGTCAGAATATGGAAAAAATGTTCGAATATTTGTTTTAGGAAATGTTATAAGTTTTAAAATGATGTATAAATTTTCCAATGCATGATCTTACAGTTACGTAATGTAGCCACAAATATCATGGTTTGAGCTCGATACATGAAAGTATATAATATAAATTCAGGAGTTGAGATATAAAAACTTAAACACCAAGACATCCAAAAAAATAAAGTGGAACAAGTGGGAAAAGTATAAGTAGACCTTCCCGAGTAGCCCCAAGAAAATCCGAAAACATCCCGTTTTTCATCCATTAAAAAAAAAATAATCCCCATCTTGGATTTCACATTTACGTTTAGCTTATTACGCATAAGTCCTAAACGACTCAACGTAGAAGCGTCGTTCTTTTTTGTTATAGTTCTAATATTATGGGCAATGTAAAAGGTTATCGTACTTTTTGTCCACAAGTTGCTCTTTCTGATTCGAACCTACGTTTATGTGATTTCTTATTGCCAGCCGTCTTATCCACTCGGCTACGGACGCTTTCTTGAAGAATGATTCGTCGAATATGCACTTGCTCAACTCAAGACATGGAATGTGGTGACGTAGACAGGGAGAAGTTTTATAAATGATACTTTTGTATAGCACGTGTACGTATCATAAACATACACAATAACAAATATATTATGGTTCTTTTTTTTTTTTTACAAAACACTTTTTGTACGTGCATCTATCAGTACAGGCGCCTCAGGGAATGTTGTAATAAAAGCCACATTTTTGCTGCAAATTTAGAACCAGAATCAGATAACCAGTGTCCAAATTCCATTTGATATTTCCCTCAAATGAAAGTGAACTTACACCAACCGTGTATTGGTTTTTGATTATATAAACAAACAATGTGCAAATGTATGTTTTAACGTATTATTTTTAGTTGACCTTATACATTGTATTTTATTCTTAAGGCTCAATCAAAGTGGGTTTTCCCGCCTCTTTCGTTTTACATCAATTATTCAAAATTCAGTACAGGTAAACAGAATTTAACTTTCGCGGACCAGAAATGCTACTAGTAACCTCAGTATTGTGTGTAGACACTTTTGGGACAGAATAATGTCCCAACAGTGTCTGCACACAATCCTTAAGTTATTACTAACATTTCCTTAAAGCCAATGGAACCTATTATTGAAGTACGTAATGAACTTTGGTCCCTGAAAGTTACATTTTGTTACCTGCACGTGATTCTGAATAATAGACGTAAAACGAAAAAGGCGGGAAAACCCACTTGCATTGAGCCTTAAAGTGTTAACCATCGTGTACACGTTATTCATCACGTTCGCCTTTCGTTAGTCTTTCCACACTAGATCAATAATTGACATATCTGGTGCTTTTGTGGTTAGGCCATGGTTGGAAACCCAACCTACCATAAAAAAAAACGTTGCCAACATAATATTGTACATTGGACCAAGGAAACAATGTTACTTGGATAAAAGCTATCCCCTGTGCGATGCGCACGCGCCATGAACAACGAATTAGGATATGGATGTAGCGCTCCCATATTCTCAACCAACGGCACCAAGTTAGCTGGAGGTGATCAGTTCCACGCTTGGCCGCCTTTACCTTTCCAAGGTGCCAGTTAAAAAAGGACACTCTGGTACTCAATTTGATAGGGGGCTGAGTGCACCTTAGAGCGCCAGGCATGGGAACACTGCGAGAAAGCTCTTCAGTATCCTGGCCGGAATTTGAACCCAGGCCGCCAGCTTCGTAGTCAGACGCACTA
Source organism: Lepisma saccharinum (assembly GCA_022664845.1). Lineage (NCBI taxonomy): Eukaryota > Metazoa > Arthropoda > Insecta > Zygentoma > Lepismatidae > Lepisma > Lepisma saccharinum. The sequence goes on from JAGDQP010025863.1 coordinate 10,890, forward strand.
CCATCTCGACCATCGACGACTCCATGTTACATGGGTAGTTATCCAATTTCAAAGATTTCCTAGTCCACGGTTTGCAAAAAGCGAAATTTCCTGCAAGAGAGAGGCCGCCAAACGTTTTTGTAGATCCAGCAGATGCTTAACAAATTTGAAGTTTTTGTTTTGCAGAAATGACATGAAAGCATGCGTGCTTGTAGATGTAGAGATGCTGAAGAATGATATTAGGGTTGGCTCCGGCTTACATTGATATTACCATGGCTGGTTTACTTATTTAAGGATAATCTAAAGCAACGATCTCCAACAAAAGATGGCAGCACTATCTCCGTATATATCTAATGAATTTTCACTGTTACACGAAATTTCCTTGCTGCTCCTACAAATTCAAGCCTAGAGAGTTCAAACTTTCGGACAAGAAAGTTCACAACCAATTCAAGAGCATGATCGATGCCGATTTTTAATTTTCTTTTTTGTTCATTGTTGAAAGAGCTTCATTGTTATCGGTTTCGATATTCACAACAACAATGAAGCGATTTCAACAATGAAGGAAAACGCAAATAAAAAAATCGGCATCGATCATGCTCTTGAATTGGTTAAGAACTTTCTTCCCTGAAAGTTTGAACTCTCTAGGCTTTGAATTTACAGGAGCACCAAGGAAATTTCATGCAACGATAAGAATACAGTAGACATATACGGAGATGGTGCTGCCATCTTTTATTGGAGATCGTTGCTTTAGATTATCCTTAATAATGTGTGTCATATACTAAGAAATAAAATTAAGGATCTTACCTTGTTACACACGTCCTCACTTCGCATGCCTCATGTGAGAAACATCTAGTGAATCGGTCTGCAGATTTCAGCAGAAGTCTGCTAACATTGAAGCTTTCCACCTGCCTTTGCATCTATGTTCGAAAGCAGAGATATCTTGATGGAACCGCCCCCCGTGTTCGTCACTCACCGCACTGCAGTTGTCAGGAATGGAATCGATATGTGAAGGAAGAAAATGCATTTTAAGTGCCATGTTGCAGCCCAGCTTCGCGTAAGAGCATAAGATTTTTATAATTGTTTTGACCTCTTGTTTCCCAAGAACAGTGCTACGAGGTTCCGAAAACATTGCCAAGCATGCTACTCACCATGATTAAGAATGGCCTCAAAGTCTTGGTCTTGAAAGAGGTGGCGTATTTATGGACCAATGAAATGAAAACTGCTTGTCGGATCATCTCAGTACTTATTCTTGCAAACTTTTGACAAAAATACTCAAATGCAGGTCCCTCTTTGTTCACTGCCTTCATGAGACCAAGCTTTATTTGCAATTGTGGTAGCAAAACGTTGTTGGTATCCACTAGTGGTTCACACAGAATATTCTTCGTACCAGAGATAATAGACTCTCAGCGAGGTCATTTTTTTTGTTTGTAGTGGACACTCCTAGCAAGCTAGTCCATTCACACAGAAAACAACAACGGTTTGTGTACCTGCCTTGCAAACCAACTATAGTATCACTACGACTTTTGAGTCACCACAAATCAACCACTTATGATTTCCGTAGTTTATGCTGTTTAGAATACATTCCATAATAGTATAAGATTCTTTCGATTGAGCTGCATATACAACTGGGGTCAAAGGCAGCACATTGCCATTATGTAATAGTACTGTTTTTAGACTCGTTTTGGACGAATCGATAAAAATGTCTCCATTCGTCAGGTTTATACTATACGTTCAGTACTTTCAACACACCTTCAATGTTAGTGTAGAATGTCATGTCATCTTCAATATGGATAAACACTTCTAAATCTTGTTGACGGTTCCGGAAAGCTGACACCCTCACTGACTCATCCAGAAGATCCCATTGCTGCAGTCCAAAGGCCAATAGTTCTGTTTTATGCTTCGGAAGTTCCAGCTCTCTCAGTTCACATTTCGTACTTTGTGTGGTTCACTTGAGAAAACTGTTGGCTGATATGCAGAATCCTCTGCAGTAGAAGGACGAGGCGTATCTTCAAGGTAATCTGACAGTTGACTATCATTGCTTCTGGAAACTTTAGCTGGAGGATCAGGGACAGGCAACCCTTCGTCATGGACCACAGGTCGCATGGTGGATGGTATATTTGGATATTCAACAAGGCATTCTTTTTCTTGGTTAGTCCTTTCTTCACTGGAGGCACCATACAAAAGAAGCAATCTGTTAAATGATTGGTTGGTTCACACCAAACGACAGGCACAGCATACTGCATAGACACTATTTTTTCATTCATACAGGCATTTAAAGTCGAAGAACACATGTGGAGCCTAGGGCTTTTCCTGATCTCCTACCTGGCAACCAAAATACAATAAATATGCTCGTTTCACTGATGTAGACAATTATCGCTTTAGTGACTCACACGTCACCTTCCCGCATATAAAGCGAGAGCTATCTTCATAGTTAATACATGTACTGCACGCACCATCTTTACGTATTTTGTAAGGCACGAGGAAGGCATTGCACTTCTTAACAAAGGTGTTCCTTCAACGAAACGGTACACGTTTCAACAAGCTTGTAATGACAAATGTACGCTTCGCATTAAAAATAATTGCTACTCTGAACGCCGTACAGCTAGGCCACCCAATTCACGATTTATTTTATAATCGTGTCTGGTAAAGAGACCTTTCTCTCTCCTTCCCTCTGTCTCTCCCACGTAACGAAAATCAGCAAAAACATTAGCACCGATTTTTTTCCAGATGGACATGAATTAGTACAGATGAAATGAAAGAATAAAAGCGAGATGATACAGTACATAAGGTGATGGAGAGGGCTATTTAAACACAGACAAAGAGTATCGAAAGCATATGGAAGAATATGCATGTCTGTTAGACAGAGACGGAGGAATTAAAGAGAGAAAAAGGGTGAGGGAGAAGAAGAGAAAAAAGAGAACAGATAAAATATGAAATGAAAATGTAGTAAAAATCAAACTAATCTAAAATTATAAAGTACAGCTCCCAGAAATCCAACAACAAGATAGACTTTTAGATGTACTTTTTAGAGCAATTCGAATATGTAGACCCGTGATTTAATTCTAATTCCTGAAAATTTATCAGTTCCGAACATCTCACTCTAGATTCCACGTATTGCGAATATAACATTCTAATAATTACAACGCTAATGAACTAGTGTTTATAAGAATCCGAAGAGACAGAATTTAAACACACATATACACAAAGACAGAGGGTGTGTGTGTGTAAGAGAGAGACAAGCAATGAGCAGGAGAAAAATATAAAGATTAATAGAACGGGAGAGAAGAGAAAGAGATGAAGACATGATAAGAAAACGTAAAGAAAGAGAGGGAGAGAGAAAGATCAATGAAAAACATGAAAACTACTTTATCATTATGCCAAAGTACACACACAGTGTTTACTCTCTGATTCTCGCCAGTGATGTCTTGTAATTCTCCAACTGGACATGACTTTCTGTTTCCAGTCATCATTTTTTGCAAAAAAAGAAAACTATCTGGTTGGGAATCGAACCCAGATCTTAAGATTAGAAGCCTAGCACTATAGCGATTACTCCATAGGTTACGCTACCCAAATCTTCTTAACAAATGGTGTAGTGTTTCTCTCTAAGAATAATAACATGAAAAGTGGATACTTCAGGTCAATGACGTGTTCTTAATTGTTGTGTTAACGCCCATATATTTTATTTTTCCTTTCCCAACCAACATTCGTAAATTCCACCGGACGCGACTCGGTGCGTTTCCTTCCACATTCTTTAGAAGTTAACTTTTAGTAAGAGAAGTCATTATTCGTTTCATGATCGCTTTGTAAAAAAAAAAACTTGGCTAGAACAGGATTTGAACCCATTTTAACTGGTTTTATTCAGAAGTCGACCACCTCACCACTGGACCACAATGGCAACTTAAAACATCTGGAAAATATTAATAAGTCTTGTGGAGCAGATCGAGGTAATCGAGTGGGTTAGTGCGCTAGTCTATTGACTCCAAGATCGTGGATTCGAATCTCGCCTAGAACATGGATGCTTGTGTGTGTGATTTTAACTTAGGGTGTATGTAGTTAGGATAAATCAGTTGTCACAAGTATTTTCAATGACAAGGAATAAGTAATGTAAAAGAAATTAAAGCTCGCTTAGGGCAAGAAATGTTTTTTTAAAAAAGTGGAGTCATAGAAGAACGTTTGCTCGCATGCGAAAGGTCAGTGATTCGGTTCCTGGTCAAGTCAACAAAATCTTTTTCTGAGTACATGTGCAGCTCTTATGTGTTGTAGCATTCTTTTAACATGTAAAGTGAATATTAGTGTTCTGTATCATTTTTTCTTTTATTTATTCTTTTGGCTCAATTTATTGAAAATCTGCACAGTTTCATAGTATGTTCACTATGTATAATCACATGCAGGGACGTAAGGAAAATGATCGTGCCTACCTGCAAAAGATAAAATTGACCACCTCAAACAATAGCTTAATGTATATTGTAACAGGTAAAAATTTAGATTTAATGCATTTAATTGTGATCAAGTATGGAAATTACTGAAAAATTATAAGAGAGATTAATTATTTATAAAAAAGAGTGAAACATGAGTTGTAAGGAATAAAATTCAGTATCAATAATCATACACTTTAGATTAGAGTGTTTCTAGTTTATAGAGAACACTACTTACAAATCTCTAATGAAACTGCACCTCGGGGTGGCCAAAAGGAGGTGGTCACGGGTTCAATTCCCCCAGTGTCTATTAAACGAAATGGTTTGGATACCACTTTACCAATAACATAAGTTCTGTCCTTAGAAACTCGTTTAGGACGTTAGTGTCAATTCAATCGATCAATTCAATGAAACTAAAGCATGCGACGTAGTTTCCTGATACGAAAGTATTGATGACATTCAATGGTGAGAAGGACCCAAACATCCAGATGTCAAAAATTCAGATCATAACCAAACTTTCTATATCAATAGAGTATCTAGCAAAACCCCTATATAGTTTTCTCTAAGACCAGTAGAAAGGGCGTAAATGCGGATTTGATGGGCGAGGTCTAACGTCTTTGTAGGGTAAGCAGAACAGCGTTAGCTTACCATGCGAAAAGTCCTTGGTTCGTGTCCTACTCATCACATTTATTTTGTACTTTTTCTGCAGTACATGCGCAGTTTTTATATTTCGTAACATGCGTTTTACATGTGAAGTGAATAGTTTTGTTTTAAAGCTTTTTTCATTCGTATTCCTTTTGCTTTATTTATTTAAAAGTTGCTAACTTATATAGTAGAGTTGCATGTTCATATAACAAACAGAAAACACTATGAAAATGAGAATAAATAAACGGTTGCATTATATATGAATTATTATTATTATTGATTCGATAAGTATAATGCAAACGTTTATTAATTTCTATTCTATTCTTGTATATTTCACAGAACCTACTTTGGTTTGCAGTTTTCACTGTAATCAAAGTATATCGAGAAAACACAACGATTAAAGTAACCTAAAATCACTTTGCTGCAATCACATATTTCGAGAAATTAAATTAATTATAACGTTAATTGTTTCAATAGAACAATCACAATTTTCAACCACAAACATGCAGTCAAATATTTTGGACGGAATAAAACTTGACATTTAAAGCTTACAACGTAGGTAGATTCAATCTAGGTCATATGAATGAAATAGAGGTTTGACGTTAAGAATTTTGTATCCCCTAAAATGGATTAGTGCGAACATCATGACTCATGAGTATATAATTTTTTTTAACAAAGTCAATCAAACATCAAAATCTAAATTGCAGTGATAATTTGTTGTTTAGTCACACTTATTAACATAGAATACTGCAAATGGTACCTAAATAATGTATTTAACGCTTACTTAATTGCAGTCATTGTGGTTATTTCTACAAGAGCCTTAGCTTTGTGCCTCCCATAGCCATTGTTATCAATCTTGAGTTACACAATAGTTGCTTGAACAAGCAGCCAAATTTGGAAACTAGCACCATTAAAAAGATGGAAAAGTTCTCTCATTAATGACGTAGGATAATGTGCCATACTACCAGCAGGCTATTAAAGAACGGTTATAATGCTAAGTGTAGTGAAATTAAGAAGTGGTAGCAAGAAAAGTCGAAATACATTTTAACTCTAGCTTTTCTCTACTTCTAGCAGTTGAGGTAAAATAGATGATGTTTTAGCAACTATGTTGCTAAGAAGATTAATGATTGGATTATTACCAAATGAAGTAACTTATGGATGACTGTTGATCAGAGTACGTAATTGCATGGTGATCTATTCTCTGATGTCTAGTGATGTTTTTTTTTTTTTTTATTTCGAATCATTCAATTATTGCAACCCCAGACTTTGATTTGAGTTTCTTTTTAAATTTTATTTAAGAGGGTTTCTCGCTCCAATCCTCCTCCCATTTTTCAAAATATTTTAAAAAACTAAGAATATTATCAAAAATGTAAATTCGTAGCGCACTAGAACTTACGAATTACTACTGAATGAAATGGACAGCAATCTCGAGATCGTGTCCATCGATGACTGATACGTTTTCAAAGATTATGACGTCATTATTTAATTGAAGTCTCAGCACTCATCAATCAACAAGACTTTGGGATCGCTGTCCATTGCATTTCATAGTAATTTGTAAGTTCTAGTGCGTTATGAATTTATATTTTTGATAGTACTCTTAGTTTTTGAAATATTTTGAATAATGTTAAAAATGGAGGGACTGGATCGAGGAGCCCTCTTAAGGTCCTTAGGTAATTTTGGCTGAGGCCCTGTGGATGATGATGGCAGAATTTGTGGAATGAAGAAAGGGGGAGGAAATGGGCGAACTCCAAAAAATCCTTGCACACGGTGTTTGTCTACCACAAAACCCACTTAGCATAAGCTGGGATTGAACCGAGGATCCCAAGCACCATAGATGAGTGCTCTTCAGGAGTGATATTTTATGTAATCGAACCCTCTCCCCTTGACCCCACGCGTACTATTCAGATGGCCACCATCACTTTTCCTAATACTTTCCCCCAACCTACATTATAAGACCACCCTCAATATTGCTCCATAAAACTGCACACGGACTATTGCTTGGGATTTCTACAGTCGTCAATAGAAATACTTAACCACATATTTTAATTATCTACTCAGCAAAATCGCAAGCAAAGCATGTTTCTGGCGCGTGCATGAAAAGCCGACAAAATGCTCTTATTACTAACATAAAAAAACATATAATGTAAACACAAAACCCCATATTACACCATCTTAAGTCTAAGGGACGATATCTCTTGGCCATCACATTTTCTGGGAATAGGACTGGGAAAGGTAGCATCCATGGCTTCTAGATATCAAAACGATATCCGCCTGATGTGGACTGAGAGAAATCTTGGTGACGATGAAGGACATAAGTAGAACTCAGCGTTGGAAATCCCCTAGAGCACATGAAAAATTAGCAATGTTTGCTGTTAAAGTCAGAGATTCTGCAGGTTTTTTAGTTTAGTGGGATATAAATACAAAGTTGGGGAAAGAGTAAATAAAATTTTGTAGAATTGCTATCAATTTTTAACAGTAAAAAAAATAAAAATAAAGTTAGAGTGTGTAATTGACGATTTTGAATTGAACTGAATTGAAATAGCCTTTATTGCAGGGCGAAGTTCAACACACGCTGCTCTTCCACTTAACCTAACTAACAAGAAAATACATATTATAATAAAATACAGAATACATTCAAAAGTACTAAGGTATACTAAAGTCCTTACATAGATTATAGTTGCTATTACATAAGCCAAGATAAATAAATGCAAACAAAAGAATGAAAAAAGGTGAGGAAAGGATGGAAGTAGAGAGGTTTCGTACCATTTTAAGTATGATTATGATATAGGTAGGCCAGAGCATTGGCCGTAACAGCTAAACTGAACCAGGTTTTGGGACTAACGTAGTTGAAGGAGATATATGTGAGAGGAAATACAAACTAACTTGTAAACTAACCTGAATGTTTAATACTGTATTGTAAGCTAACTTCTAACGACCTACCTAACAGAAAATAACCAAAACTAACTTATTACAAACTAACCCAATGTAAACAAATCTTTGTGACGCATTTGTATAGAAATGTAAATATGTAAAGCCTCCATATACGAGCCAGGAAAACATTGTATAATGTTGTTGTGTATTGAAGTTCATGTGTTGTAGAACTAGTTTCGGTTACTAATCACTAATAGCTACTCCAAGGATCGATAGAGATAACCCGCGAATTAGAGAAGATAATATAGAGATCAGTCAAGGG
>JAGDQP010025864.1:5152-15987 GCA_022664845.1 Lepisma saccharinum
TTAACTTACTAACATGAAGAATGTTTGCATTCTACAAGAGTATAAATAAAATGCTTAGGGAATCGACATTAGTAATGTCAACATAAAAATATTCAGAAGACATATGAGTGGGCTCGATAATCATCTTCATAAAAGGAGGGTTATTCAAAAAGAAACCGAACTTTTGAAAAATTGGGGAAAATCTAAATACACACTACTTATTCGGACCTATCTCTTTCAAAGTATTCCCTACACTGCGCAGACAACGCTCCAGCGTTTCTTGCAGCTGTGGAATGTCTGCCGGAACTCTAGTTTTGGAATGCTAGAGGTCTTGTAGCGATTTCTCCTGGATTTCTTCTAGGGTCTGGAATCTACCACAATTGAGGGTTGATTTCATCTTACAAGTTAGTAGGCTGGTGCCAAATCAGGGGAGTTTGTGGAACAACAGGTGCTTTTCCAAAAATTCCTGGCCAACTAGTGAGGAATGCGAACGTGCATTATTCTGATGAATCATCCATGACTTGTTCTGTATCTTTCAACGTACTTTCTCTCGCCATCTTTGCATTCGCTGTGGAACCATGTGGCACAAACCAGTCAAAGAAGAGGATTAATATAACTTTAACATGGGATTTTTTTATTTGTACTTTACTGCGTCATCTGAAGGATTCTCTGACGCATTATGATGATTAGACCTTCGTTTCCACATCGTACATACAAACTCACGATTTATCTCCATGATCACCAACTTCAGAAAATTTGGTGCAGCAACGCTTGGCGTAACAACTCTTCACATGTTCTGACATGGCCCTCCCTTGGGTTGGGTATTAACAGATGTGGTAATTTATTTCGTCAAACTCGTGTGACAAGGTCCTGTACTGATAACCAGTTCAGCAGCAACTTCACGTACAGTAACATGACAATTTGTACGGATTACTTCCCACGTGATCGATATCGGTGGATGTGCCAGCGGATATTGCGTCATCTTTGGTGAAGGTTCAACCCGATATTAAGCGTCTGTTCTATTCGTAACATTGGGTTCGACTAAATCGTACCTCATCATAAGCTTCATGCAAGCTGTTGAGGGTGTGTGAAAGTTATTACCGGTATGTAATTTGATACAAAATTTCAAACTCACCCAGTTACTTCATGGTCGGATAACTGACAATCACAACAGGTACTGAACGCACCTGGATTCAATGCGTTTTACTGTGTTGCTGTGGTTAGCAGCAGGTTTGAAAACTGAGCCAGTTGATGTCCAAGGACAGCGCTGTCGGTTCCCTTCCACGTATTTATATATACACTTTACAATGAACGTTTGATTTCTTTTTGATCGACCCTTATATTAATTATGTGTGAATACTATACGTGGGTGCGAACTCATTGTGTTCTCAAAAAAAAAAAATGATTTAACAAATTGACTAAATCCTTTTCACCATGATCTTTAACAGGTTGAAAAGACAAGTTGCGAACTGCGTATATGAACAAGAATTTGCATAATTAAAGGGTGTCAGACGCAACTGGGCAAAGTACAATTTTGACTGACTTTAGTTTAACGAATAATAGTGATAATATTTTCTCCACTCTTAGTACTTGAAAGAAAATCGCTCTCGGTCTCAACCTGAGACAAATGTTACCAGATATTATCACCTCCTAGTGTTGACCATTTCACGAGATTTTTACGGTTTGGACAAGTGTTCGAAAATCACCACTACTTACGTATCTTTCAACTCTGCTATATCTCCTCTTCAATACTGCTAGTAAACGCTAGCTGTGTGACTCATTCAGGCAACGTAATACTGGAATACGTGAGCCGCTAAACGCGTCACCAAGTATTCCAGAGAAGAAAATATAGCGCTCAGAGACATTTGTTGATTAATTGCAAAAGCTTGCCCAAGTAAGAAGAGAGAGCGCAGAAAATGCATCTATTGACAGTGTTTCTCTTTGGTTCCTCTCCAAGATCGTTTCAAAACATTGGTATTTACGGCTACGAAAACAGTCGTCTCGGAATGGCAGCTACGGAACAGTCCAGGAAAATGGGTATGTTTTAATTGAACCTGTTCAGTAGAAACTCCGTAATGAAAATGAGAGAAAGGGAGAAAAAAATATAAAGAACAAAAGCATATAAAAGAACAGAAAAAAGGGGAAGCAGCTTTTAATGTTGCTTCTGAGTCTCCAGTGAACAGTACCGGAGACCTTTCTGACTAAAAGGAAACTGGAGGCTTGAGGAAAGACAGTTCGCGGGGTCGTGCACTTTCCTTGTCTGTCCCTGTCTTTCTTTCTTTCTTTTTCTCCACTCAACATCTCTACGGTTTCCTTTTCAGATTCCAATATTCCGGAGCGGGTGAAAGAGAAAGAGAAGGGGGGCTACAAGAAGATGATGAAGAAGTCTTGCATAGCTCCAGCGAATTGGAGCGCAGCGCGGACATGGACGTGGGAATGGGAAATTGAATAGAGTGGAATGGGAGGAGAATATCGAGTGGAGTGAGGATTTGCCTCGTCCGTTGGTTGTAGCAATCGAAGGGCAATGCATTCCTCGATCGTTGAACTAGAGTTCTTAAACTTCTTCTTCGTTTTTCGCATCTCAATGTATGTGCCGTACATTCCCTCCCCCCTTATCAACGAAAATCCGTTTATGTTAAAGGATTCTTATGCTTTTTGATACGAATTACGTTCCATTATTCCTTTGAAGGGTACATAATTAGTTCCTTAGATTTTTTTATGCCTTGCACTCTAGTTTCTTTCTTTTTTTTAATTAAAAAACATATAAATCCTCTAAAGGGGAAACTTTTGTAATACACAGTTAATGAAATAGAAAATAAACTTTAGCCAGAATAAGCAGAATAGAAGCTAGTTAGAAAATGTTCTTAAGGAAATTCCAAGTAACAAAGTTTGGTATTCTCTTCTGCTTTGTTAACATTAAGCTTAAATGAAGGGTGTGAGGCAAAAACATGGTAACCCACAATGTTAAACTTTTAAGAAATTCGATTTTTACTGCTGCACAAGTAATTTTCATTGGCTGAAAGCTGATTTGTCACGTAAAGCTATACATAAAGGCTTAAAATAATTGTACCAAATCAAAATAACGAATCTCTGTTTTTCATGCTGCTGTGTGGGTTACCATGTTTTATTATTTATACCATAATATTCGCTATCTAAGTCACTCAAGAATAAATCTTTTCACTGAACTCGCTCTAAGAAATGTTTAATTTACAAATTCTTTTCCTTTTTAGTGGCAAGCTGGTACACTGCTCCTCGTTTCCCGCCATCTTAATTGTTGGTTACCATCTTATGAATCCTAAAATGTTACAATAGGCTTACCATAAGCAAATATTGCTGCCATCTCTGGAGCACAATTTGAAGTCGGACAACATTAAACGACGCGGTATGATTCCTTTCCATCGGGTGCTGGATAACTCAAAAAAATAAACATTTGTGGGTTACCATGTTTTTGCCTCACACCCTTCAAATGTTCTATCTTAAAACACTAATTGCCATGAAGACATTGAAAGCTATATTCATAAATGATTGCCTTGCTTATATTCTTAGGTTTAAGATCATTTTTTTTTTTTTTTTTGTAGGCTTTTCATTTAAAACTCTTGTTGATCTGTTAGGCTGTATCATCGTGTAAATACAAATGTTTTGGAATTAAATGAAGGAGTCATGAAATTTCGCTTCGGAGTCGAGACCTACATTTAAACTAACTTTATATGTCATCATCATCAACATATTCAGTCATTCCATATACACTGTTGTATGAATGAGTCCCCCATTCCCCCACACACTTTTCGGTCAGCTGCTATCTTAATCCCTGTAGCTCTTGAGAAATTATTAATTTGATCTACTCATATTGCATTTGGACGTCTTTTAGTTCGTTTCTCCTCCCTGCGAATACAGTGTATAGAATATTCGTCGTCCATGTTTCAGCTGTGCGTCGTCTCCACTTCATCTCCTTCCAAGTCTTCTATCTTTGTTCACGAGCGAATCCATTCATTTGTTTTCTCAGCTGAATGGAAAATAATTAGATTACGTTCACGCAGGGATTTTTAGTTTCGGGGGTGTAAAGTCAAAATTGGAAGGATGTAAATAGAGTTTTGCACGGCTTCTATCAATTTTTGGCCGTAAAAAATTTGAAGTGGGGGTGACACCCCCCACAGGTGGGTCTGCAGAATCACTGCGTTCACAGATGTTCAATACATAGGGTAATTGCAAAATGTGAAGACGAATTTTGGAAGTTCATCTACTGCTTACATCAATACAAAAAAAGGTTCTTTGAAGAAATGTAATGTGCGTAGTCTCGGAGCCGCTCAAAGTTAGTAATGTTTTGTCAGAAATGACGTCATACTTCGACAAAAAAATGATGTTACGTAGTGGTCAGCTTAGCAAACCACAAATTATTCATTTCAGCAAGGTTTATGATTACGCATACACGGATTTCACAAAAATTTTCAGTATCAACCAATTAACATTGAGCAAATGTACTAGCATAAATGCTTTCTAAACGGCAATCCTTAATCACAAACTTTGCTGAAATAGATGTGACAGGTATAACTTTAATTCTTATTTGCTAAGACGTCACGCCTTTCGTCTTTTGGAAGGGCAGGTTCGCATCCCGGATACGTTAGCCTACAGGATCGAAGTTTTCCAGGGTTATCCTTAGACCAACCAGGCAGATGCAGTTATCGTACCTTGAATAACAACCCTGGCTGCTATCTACACCATCTCTATTTCGATATAAAAGTGCCCACCGAAAAGCGCCATCCGTTTATTTTTCAAGAACTTAGAAAGTAGTTGCCACTTCAGCTTTCAAGTGTAAATTAATTAATAAAATAAAAAAGGAACAAATTAATAATGGACATTTTCTTTAACGGTGTAGATCACCAACGCCATCTTGGTATGATCTTTCCATTGATTTACAAGGGAATTGTTTTATTCGTTTTATGTCTCTCAGGAACGTAATTTTTAACGTTTGTTTTCGCCTAGCGTTTCATCGTGTTTCCTTTGACTCATGCTGTTTTATAGAAATGCAATATTTTACATATAAACAGTATAATTCCCGTTGACATATTGTAATTTATATAGTAAACTATTAATAAGACATTATACTCATATATTTTGAAGAAACTTCACAAACCAAAACTCTACAAGAGTCAAAATAACCACCAAGGCAAATTTCGTGAAAGCGGAACTTGAATATTCTACTTCTGAGAGGCATAAAATGAGTCAAACGATTCCCATATAAATCAATGGAAAGGTCACACCAAGATGGCGCGGGGTAATCTACATCGTCAAGTTACTAATGCTATGAAATATCAAGGTTATTACACTGTTAAAAATTTCCGAAACATTCCTGGAGAAAACTATGCAACCATAGCTCATTGGGAATTTTCAGTAATTTGGTTAGTAAAAACCAACCATTATATAGTATGCTGGGAGTAAAAAAAAAAAAAATGAAGCCCGAAGGAGACATGAACACGGCTTGATCAGTTAGAAGTCGAGCCTCGTACTCACTGCTCTAGATTGACAGTTAAGAAGAAAGCAGTTATAGATTGTCAGGAGTACGTTGCCTAAATCCCGAAGGCATAAACTAAGTTGATCCCACTACTTGCACCACATTTAATCATAATTTTATAAGGGTTCGGAATTCTTTTTCACTGAAAAAAATTCCCATTTCTACCAAAATAAGAACTGATCAAAATGGCGGCAGCAAACCCTCGATCAAAATTGCAGGCATAACTACGATAAGAAACTGTTTGGTCATTCTGACACACGTGCAGAATTTAAAACGGAAAATATGCACCTAACCATTACGAGAAGTCTCTGAGATTTCCTTCATTTTTATGATACAACATGAAATACTAAAATTCCAGGGAACTCTCCTAAGAATTCCTAGCAACGTTCACAATTTTTTTAACAGTGTACGAGTGTTTTATTCTCAAATAAATTTTGTAGACCAATGTTATTGTTTGGTTCGAAAGATCCTTTGAATAACCACTAATCGTGTATGCCTACCTACACTGTAAAGAAATGATTTCTTAAAATTAAAACCAAATCTTATCCGGGCACCGAAAATCAATTTTCTTAGAAATGAGATATCAACATTTTCTTTTAATTTAAAACAAGAACATCCGAATTTGGAAATAAGACTAGTGATCTCAATTTTAAACTGGTATGTTCTCAAGTTCAATTAAATGTTGATATCTCAATGTATATATAAAACTGAAAGCATATATGTGTGTGTGTGAACATCACGCCAAAACAGCTTGACTGATTTATAGCACATGATCATACAATGGACTGAACTGGGATATCAGTCGCCATCTTGGATACAAAATGGCCGCCCAAAGACCAGTTTAAATACCAATTGAGCAAGAGATACGAAATTTGACATAAAGGTGTATTATCAAAAGTAGTTTAAGAAAATATTACAACATTTTGAAAAAGTCGCCATATTGGATTCAAAACGGCTACCCAAAGACCATTTTAAACACCGTTAGAGCTAGAGGAATGAAATTTGGTAAGAAAATGTAGCATCACGAGTAGGTCACGATAATACTCGTATAAGAAAACGTTGAAAAATGGTTGCTATCTTAATCAAAAATGGTTGCCCAAAATTACAGTTTCCAAATCATTGAAACTAGAGAAACGAAATTTGGTATGAAGGTGTACCATCTCGAGTGTGTACCATAATAAATGCGGCAAGACTTACCTATGGGGGCACGATCTCCCTGGGGTTTGGTAGCAGATCTGCATCATGGGGCGAAGCCCCCGGGAGAGCCTGGTTAAGATAAAGGGGCTGCAGCCCCACAAAACTCACAAAACTCAGCCCGCTTCGGTGAAGTGAGTATTGGTGACAGTTTCGATAACTATTGCCAACATATTTTATTCACCTCGCTCCAACGGACTAACAAATCAGCTAGTTTCTAATAGAATTAAAGACCTTAATTGAAAAACATCCTAAGTCCACTTTTTTCGTATTTGCATTTTCTTTTCTGTTCGTCGGTATCTATGTTCCAAGGGCTATCCACTTGCATAAATATTACATCCGAATCCCACCACAGAAACCCTTTTTTTAACACAAAATAATCTCCGCTGAATAAGATAACATACGAAGACCTTCTTTCCTCCTGAAAAATATACTCCGGTGGACTAGGGATGCTTTTCAATTCATGTCTTCAATTGTTTCTCGGTGCACAGATAAAAAAAAATCTTTTCCTTCATTTTTAAGAAACTGTTTTTTTTACAGTGTACATTTACAACATGACATCAGTCGTGGCTGTAACTTTCTTCAGAATAAATCAAACAAATGTAACTTCAGCAAACAATTTTCTCTGTTTTAAAAGAAAGTATTATAAAAGTGAGAATTTTCAAGAAGAAAAAAATTTGAAATAAAAATGGAAAAATGAGGATGTTTTGTTTTTCCTATCAATCGATGTCAAATTCATCTGCAGCAGATGAAATATTGCTAAGAGTATAATCTTGTTTTCCTTTTTCTCTTTTCAATAGTTCTTTCACATTTCTTTTATCCATACACATTCTCTCTTTTTTTTTTTTTGAAGGAAAAAGCACAGCCGGTCAAGTGAGAATATTACTTTTCAATACTTTTCCTCTTTCTTTTATTCATATATTTTTCTTCCCATGTACTCCACTTTTCTGCTTTTTCTTTCTTTTCAAAATTTCCTTATCTATCTCTCCAATCGCTTTCTCTCCGTCTCTCTTTCTATTGATCTACCTCTAGCTTTGTTCTCTATTTATCTAGTTTTCTTTTTCTTCTTTACTGTCCTCTCTCTGCATGATTTTCTTTTCTTTTCACTCTCCCTTCCTTTTCACATTATTCTTTACCCTCAAGATCTATGTTCTTTCCATTTTTATCTTTATGATCGATCCTACCATCGTATTTCTATCTTTATTCGCTTAGTTCTAATATTCGTCTCCTAGCTTTCACTTATTGTTTTCTTAATCTATCACATGTCTTGTTACATTTTGTTTTACATTTTTTTTACTGCTATTCTCTCTTATCTTTTATGCTAGCTTTCCCACTTTCTCTCTTTCCTTTTCTTTTCCGTTCATGTCATTCTTCTTTTGTTTCTTTTTATTTAATTCTTCCTTTCTTCTTATTTTTACGAATCTATTTATTTTTTATTCTATTTCTCTTTCACGATTCCTTTTCTTTCTACTTATCTTTGATTATTATTTTCAAATTTCTTATGAGTTTCTTGTTCACCTTTATTACAGTGTGGTTTGAGAATTAGAAAATCTTTTCTTTATTATTGTGTTGTATTCAAAAAGTCCCGAGTTCGATTCCAGGCGGGGCCACATAAGTGGTTCGGAACTCACACTAAACGGAGGCCCCCTTCTCCTTAGGACGTCATCCTCATCTAATGGAAAGCCATGGCAAATCACTGTCGGTTCACCTTGTCCAGAGAACTTCGGGTCAGAACTTGCCTTCATGAAGAACACACTTATCATCATCTTTACGGTTAGTGTTAGGTAGATTCTAATAAACCATTTCGTTAGATCAACTCTTAAGGTTGTCAGCTAATCTAATATATTGCTTCATTTATCTAATGAACAAGACTATTTCAGTTCGAGGAGGGATATGTAAAGTCCAGCTCTTTATTGAACCTTAAAGTCTTATATAGCCTTTTATAAGACAATGTACTTATATATCACATGAGATGTTCTTTAATGCAGAACAATTGCCACAAGCATTTCTCGTATGCCAAAAAGGAGGAATTTCTTTTAGCCTTACTAGTTCCAGAGTAGGAAGTTATTAGGGGGAAAATTGATATCCCCCCATATCTAGGGACCCACGAATCCAATCCGGATGATCTATACAGTTTGAACTCGTCTCGCCGATACCTTTCCAACGACACATCAATCACCTTCATAGTTAATCATCGTCGCCACATATTATATGTATTGAAATTTCTTATTACATGTATTAACAACGCCACTTCTCTGTGTATTGAGTTCTAAATTATTCAATAAACCAAATCCACCTTATCTTTATTTTAGAATAAGTGCAACTAGCTTGTGGGTATTCTTAAGTATGACCATGCGTACTAACCCAAAGAACTAGCTATAAAAGTTATAAAAGTTCTCATGAACATCCAGTAATGAGCGCATTGAATATACATGCGCAAAACTTATTTTATTAACAGTGTGTAATCCAGACTTTGAACCATATGTAATGAAATTCTGGAAACCTTCATGCTAGCAGCTGGGTTATATGACTTCACCACCAGTTCTTTGAAAACAGTCACTTTTCCTGTACCTGGGATTTTCCTTACAAAATGAATGATTAAATTTCATTTCACTATTTGAAAATCAGACTTCACTGATTAGAGGGAAGTGCTGAAGTGAGATGTTAGTTTTTTTATTATCCATCATTAGCAACTTATTCTTGTTTAGCTTATATTCAAAGGAGAAACAATTATGGATTAAATCCGTACCACATCTGAATGATAACATTCCTAGGCAAACGCTTTCCAGAGAGTTTCCAGAGAGGAAACTAATCACTCTGACTAGCAACAGGACTTGGAACTTGCTTGGCCTCCAATGCTGTTTCAGAGGCCATCAGCTATATCGACTAGTCGACAGGGAATGGGCAAGAAAACCTCTTTTGTTGCATTTAGAGTGAGAAATGAGAAAGGGGGAAGAGAAACACACCTTAAATTACAACAATACAGGTTATTCCAACGGTACCAGTTCCGAGAACTGAGTTTCATAATCTTTAGCAACAAATGAAATTTAAACTTAAGTTTATTCTATCCTTTGTCACATACGAAGAAAAATATATTGGATGTGACGTATTTATGACTTTCAATCTCTTTCCAGTCTTTGAACCATACGACCTTGGATGTTAAATTTGATTTAAGGTCATTTTTTTTCTGATTTCGAGAAAAGCACCATGAACACAAACGTAACATTTATTCTTAATAGGACGAAACCATCGTTGCACATACACTTTTGTTTAATCACTTAAACCTAAGTCTAAAATTAAACTTAATTCGTGATTCAGTAGCACATGCACACTGCACAACCTTAGCTAAGTCCTGTAGCTAAGAGCCCATAGCCGTAGCTAAGTTCATAGAGCGGTGGTTTCACCTTCAAAAAGCCCTGGGTTCGATAGCAGCAGCCTAACTTCGTAAATGAGGTTTTCCAGGGTCTTCCCACAGTCACACCAGGCAAACGCCTGGTTAGTACATTTAACTTAGACCCTTCTCGTATTCTTTCCTCTATTCTATCCCGGCGTGAATCATAGATGTATAAAGGCGATAACTAAATTCAATCCAATTAAATTCGTACAAAGAGGCTCTCATGTCGTTAGCGCCTGAGTCCGCTACTTTATATTTCCAGATGTCCAATTGGCAAAACCATACTGAATCAACACCAAAGTAGGGAACCCTGACTGACAAGGGAACTACCCCAAGTGTTACAAACCGATTGAAACCAAATTTGTTGTATGAACAGGGCACACCCCAGAACTAAAACATATGGTAGCAAAAACTGCTCCAATTACACCCTTGTGATAGTTTGGCCCCCTAATCGAATAACTCACTCACTGACCTAGTCATCAATATTCCCAGGCCAAACAGCTAAAGCTACAAACACAGAGCGGAGACGCGGAGGATAGAGACACCAAATGTGGTATAATATTGACTATCATGAGGAGATTACGAAACAGAAAAGAAATTTTGGAAAAGTCGCCATCTTGAATCCAGTATGGCGTCCTAAAATAAATGCCGACAAAATATGCACAGCCCGAACTATGGAAGCTAGAAATACCAAATTTGGAACGAAGGTCAATCATCAAACGTAGATTACGAGAATAATAAAAAATATGCAAGAAGTCG
>JAGDQP010025864.1:16087-26482 GCA_022664845.1 Lepisma saccharinum
AAATACCAAATTTGGAATGAAGACCAATCATCAAACGTAGATTACGATAATAATAAAAAATATGCAAGAAGTCGCCATCTTGAATCCAATATGACGGACTAGAATGTATTTCACAATGGCTGTTGCTAGAAACCCCGAAGTTGGCACAAATTTTAATTATCAAGAGGTGGTCACGAAATGATAAAGAAATTGGTAACCAGTCGCCATCTTGAATCCAATATGGCGTCCGAAAATAAATATTAAAGGTATATGCACATCCCAAAGTACTGAAACTAGAAATACAAAATTTGGCATAAGTATTTATGAGAATGGGTAGGTAAAGGAAAAAATGCCAAATGGTGAAAAAGTTGCCATCTTGGATCCAATATGGCGGTCTAAACAAATAACGAAAGTATATGCACAACCCAATCGGATGAAGCTAGAAACACGGAATTTGGTATAAATGTTCATTTAGGTAAAGGGGATAATACGAAAGTTTACAAAGGTTGCCATCTTGGATCCAATATGGCCGCTATCATGAAATATGAACCCTTCCTTTCATATGCCTTTGCTCGAAACAACTACTAATTGGAATAAGAATTAAACCAACACAATGAAGTAACAAATAGGGGGCGAAGCCCCCTCAAAATTAGACGAAGAACGAATTACAGTTGTAGCTTTTATAATTCTATTAGGGTGCAATAACCAATATTAGAACTACAACAAAGTGCACTTTATTTATTTATTTATTTATCTATTTATTTATTTATTGCTTCCTCTTGTTTTATATTGTGGATTTACGGCATTGCCTTCTCGTCGACTCAACCATACATGCTGACATCAAGATTAATGATAATATCACACATAAGATAGCTATAACAGCAACTACATATATCATACACGCATCTACTTTATCCACGCACCCACACCTACACACACATATATACACAAACGCACAATCATCGTACAATCACATACATCTCTCATAGTTCCGGTATCAAATATCAAATAGCTATATTCTCCATCATATACACTATATAACACACGATCCAACATTATCCATGCAAACGTCCACACAAGAACACACATTTCATAGCGTTTTGCGTTATATATACAACGAACGCAAGCATTCCATAACTTCATTGTGTTGGTTTAATTCTTATTCCAATTAGTAATTGTTTCGAGCAAAGGCATATGAAAGGAAAGGTTCATATTTCATGATGGCGTCCATATTGGATCCAAGATGGCAACCTTTGTAAACTTTCGTATTATCCCCTTTACCTAAATGAACATTTATACCAAATTCCGTGTTTCTAGCTTCAGCCGTTTGGGTTGTGCATATACTTTCGTTATTTATTTAGGCCGCCATATTGGATTCAAGATGGCAACTTTTTCACCATTTGGCATTTTTTCCTTTACCTACCCATTCTCATAAATATTTATGCCAAATTTTGTATTTCTAGCTTCAGTACTTTGGGATGTGCATATACCTTTAATATTTATTTTCGGACGCCATATTGGATTCAAGATGGCGACTGGTTACCAATTTCTTTATCATTTCCTGACCACCTCTTGATAATTAAAATTTGTGCCAACTTTGGGTTTTCTAGCCCCAACCATTGTGAAATACATTCTAGTCCGCCATATTAGATTCAGGATGGCGACTTGCATATTTTTTATTATTTTCGTAATCTACGTTTGATGATTGGCCCTCATTCCAAATTTGGTATTTCTAGCTTCCGTAGTTCGGGCTGTGCATATTTTGTCGGCATTTATTTTAGGACGCCATATTGGTTTGAAGATGGCGACTTTTCCAAAATTTCTTTTCTGTTTCGTAACCTCCTCATGATAGTCAACATTATACCACATTTGGTGTCTCTAGCCTCCGCGTCTCCGCTCTGTGTTTGTAGCTTTAGCTGTTTGGCCTGGGAATATTGATGACTAGGTCAGTGAGTGAGTTATTCGACTAGGAGGCCAAAATATCACTAGGGTGTAATTGGAGCAGTTTTTGCTACCATATGTTTTAGTTCTGGGGTGTGCCCTGTTCATACAACAAATTTGGTTTCAATCGGTTTGTAACACTTGGGGTAGTCAGTCCCCTTGTGAGTATCGATTTCAAAACCTCTTGTAGGGAAAGCAAGGGTTTTAACCTCTTAGCTAATCATGTTCTCCGAATTTCATTTGAATTTAAACTTTAAGACCTTTAGGGTCAGTTCTACAATCGACCGCTAAACTTCTAGTCAGCGCTTAGTTGAGGCCAACTCTCATTGGCCAAAATCAGACTTGGCCTCAACATAGCGCTGACTAGAAGTTTGGAGGTCGATTGTAGAACTGACCCTTAGAGAAATTTGGCTCAGACCGAATGGATGATGAGGGGATAAATTGCTGGAATGAAGAAAGCGTGAGGAAACGGGAGAACGCCGAGAAAGTCAACGTACACGGTGTTTGTCCACCACAAAGCCCAGATTGCAGGAAGAGGGATCGAACAGAGCAAGCAATAGAGGTGAGCGCTTTACCCTTAGTCCACCGCGGCCCTCAGGAACTCCGAGTTACTTTACGTAAGCTAATTGTTTAGCCAATAGAAAAGGCAAAATTGTTATTCAAACGCAAATTCTAAGGTAAATAATGTATGTCTCTGCTCTTTCTTTTAAAGAGAGAATTGTTGTCAACTTGAGAAAAGTTGGAGTTTCTTGTTTGTTTCTTAAGATACGGAGATAACCGAAAGAGAAGAGAAAAAAACAAGAGAAAACGAAGACAGTTCATTCATTCATCTTTGTTTTCGTTTAAGTTTAAGAAAAACAGCAGTTAAGAACCTTGTCGACACTCCATTTATTTCCCACCTCCCTCTCTAGTTCAAAACCTCTCCCCTCCCCTTCTCCGCGCCGCGCCTAATTTCTCGTCACTCCTCTTCCTCGTCGATTTCGTCTTCGTCGTCGTTGTCGTCATTAAACAAAGGGAAAAACGATGTGAAAACGCGAGCAACGCCTTGTCTTGTTGTACTTTATACCATCTTTACCTCCCTCCCTATCTCTCTTTTGCCCCTGTTGTCACTGTCGTATGTCTCTAGTCGACAATCTGACACCTCAATTTTTTTTTTCTTTCTTTTCAGAAAAGGCGTTAATCGATGTAAATACTTCCGCAGGAAATTTGCTAACAAAATGAATTCAAAAAGGAATGCGAAATTTTCCGACGAAACGAGAAAATAATTGAATTCCGGGCTCTGGGTGTATGAAATATGCATTTCACTTAAAACATTATTATTCTACGAAGAGGAACAAAGCAGATGTTTTACCATTTTGTGGACTTCGAATGAGATAAAAGTATTACTTGGCATATGGAAGGGATAAAAATGTATTACTTGGCATTTTATTTCTTCACGAACGGAAAAGTGGTTTTCGTGTGCCTAAATACAAGAGAATTCTCAGGAATTTTATCCACTACCAAGATAACCGAAAATATTTGTCGTAAAACTAAAATAAAAACTCGAAATATATAAATGTATGTTGGAGAATTTAATTATGCATTTTGACGAACCAGTGGCGTATAGCAATTATACTTCATTGAGTTATACACTTCACATGGAGCCATTTTCCATTTGTTCGGAATAAACATTGAATCCAAGTCCGTAGCTATGAAACCTGCGTCCACAAAGGTTTGGCGTGCCCTTTAAATTATACCAACTCTAATCCTATTAAGTTCAGACAGGAAGAGGAAGAAACCAATACAATTTTCTTATTAACTGGATACCATTTGTTAGTAGCAATAATATTGTTTTTAAATTAGATCAATTTCAAGATGGCGCCTGACCTCTGGACCTAAATTTTGTCCTTTGGATCCGTCTTTCTTCAATTAACTGTATGGAGATCGAAGTAATGAATGTAATCGTTTGTAGTTGTTTATTTTATACAACTCTCCAAATAAAACAATATTATCAATTCTGTAATTTTTATCTTGCTTTAAAATATATTTATGGAGTACCATTATGTTAAGGTCAGGATAGCAATTTTACAGAGCGAGGTGAAAACACAAAATCCATTATATGCATGTGCTAGAGTACATTTTGTGGTTTATCAATGCATCATTCAAGTTTTTAAGCCTAGGTGCAAAGGAAGCTCGTTCACATTATTCGCTACAGATGTCAGAGAAGTGCAAATATGCATTATTTACAGTTAATTAATCAATTAGATTCTGCGTTGTTTGTGTGGCCAGTCACTCATATAGTACGATAAACGCTATATTTGGAATAGTTCAACACCTGGAGCTCTTTGGTGACTTAGTGGATAGACAACTCTGAAAGAGGAAATAATCAGTATAAATATTTGAAAGATTTTGCTCTTAAATTTATATCTGCTCTTTATCAGTGATAAAATTAATGATAAAATCATCACCAAACGTAACATGTTGTGTGTCTTTCTACGCTTAAAATTTACCGAAGCCCTCTAACTTCAGTTCATTTGACGAAGACCTAAGTAATGAACAAGTGACTTCTTCAGTTTCTGGATCGATGATTACCGATTATCGCAAATTCTTAATGGTTGTGCAGGGGAAGGTTTAAAAGATATGTAATTAGCAATAGGTCGATTGATTCTAATGGAAAATTGAAAGTAGCCAATAAGAAAGAACATAGAACCATTTATCACAACACTTAAGATTGTAGGGCAGCGTTGGCCCAACGGTTAGAGTGTTCACTTCTGGCGCTTGGGGACGTCAGTTCAAAACCTGCTCGTTCCATGTGGGCGAACACCGTGTGCGTGGGTTTTCTCGGGGTTCTCCCACTTACTTCATTCCATCAATCGTCCCATTATCAGCCATCCGGCCTAAACCAAAGTTGCCTTAAGGACTTAAAATTAAATTCAAATTGAAATTAGGATTGTATTTCTTGTATGAAAAGCAGTCGAAACAATATAAACATGTTTAAAAAAAATAAGAAATATGGAAATCATATGCCCCTGCTGTAAACACATACGATAACAAGCTTCAACGCACTTCTTATATGACAGTCTTCTAAGTGACGTCATGCGCTATTCAGCCAATGAGGATCAAAGGACCGGAATGGACTACCTGTTATTCCATATATCTTGTTACTGTTTTAGTTCGTAAAATCGTAGTGTAAAATGGACCTAATAGTATCTAAGATGTTGCAAATAAATGAATAAAGGCATGTCCTTCCGTAGCAGTAGGTCTATTAACTCTGTCTCCAAGCAGCTTATCCTTATTGTTAGTTAAGTATCCTCTAACTATTTTTGACGTGAGTGCTTTAGACTAAATTCCGTATTATGAACCGGAAGACCCTTTCACTCTCTCTGCCTGTGGGTGTTTCAAACATATTTTTATCAAACTACTGAAATAAAGTCAAAGAACCTTTGATAAGAAAAGATGGGCAAAGGATTGCCTCAGGAACTGAAAATGACAACCAAACCAGATCTTATTGATGTTGAGTTCGGCTGCTCGAAACACAAAATGAGATTTACGGTTCCCCGTAGGTCAACATTGATTTTTTTTTCCTGCCCAAGAAGTTAAAGAGAGAGCTTTCTTTTATGTTTAGGTAGTATCGCTGTTCCCATTGTTGGAAAGTTCTTTGAACTTAAGCAGTTTTGAGAAAAAAAAAAACTATTTATGGCCAGAAATAAAAAGGAGGGATCATTTCAAGGAAGTTTAAAGAGTAGAGTTTTTTTTTTGTAGACCATATGTTAGAATTGCTCTATTTTTTTGCATACACAGAACGTAAGAAGCTTTATATATGTAAACAAAGTTACTCAAACGCAGGCCGCTTATATTTCTTTTGAACCACCTTTTCCATTCATGCTTTGATATTCCAGCTCTTGGTTTTTGCTCTCCCATTAAATTGGTATTCTCAAAACAATATTTCGCAGACTTGCATCCATATGCACTGCAAGCTAATAATTTTAACATGCCTTTGATTTCCTGGTTGTTTTAAAAGAGCTTTTACTCAAAAGTTTTAAGTTTTCTTTTCTTGGGGATATGATAGGAAGAACACAAGGATTCATTTTACAACACTTACTCTTTAGTATTTCTATATTCGTTTCTTTATAGTCTTTTGAACAACTTTGATTCAGGTTGTATAAAGTTATTCTTAATTCAGTAGTAATTTCTTTGTATAGTCTAAATTAGGAATACCTCAAGGTTCCCTGTTAGGAGCCCTATATCTTGTCTCCTTTATATTTGTAAATAAAGTCTTAATGCAGTATTTGTTTCTTATTGTAAACCTCATTAAATTTACCCCCACGTTTTATTTTAAGACCCTAATTCTCTAGTATTCCTCTCATATCTCCTTTAGGATGTTCTCTCATTTATACTTGTAAATACGATATTAATATAGCAGTTGATACCTAGTACAGGACATACGTTTAGCAATGCAACGCTACCTGACGGCCGAGCCCGCCTTTGATCCATTTATTCCTGCCCACCAAGCGACCCGTGGTTCTCCGTTAACCTTAGGCCACACGTTGAGTTATAATTACAAAATTATTTAATTAACATATTTGAACACCAGGAAGTATTTAAGAACCAACTGCATTATTAGTACATATAAAATTCGTGGAAAGTAATACAAAATCTATTCAGCATTAAAGTGTGAGATGCAGTCACAGGGTGACTGGCGGACGGGAATAGGTGATTCAAGAATGAGCTCGGCCGAAAAATACTGCGTTGCGTTGTTAAACGCATTCCCTGTATACGTTAAATTAGGAGTACCACAAGGTTTCGATTTAGGAACCTAATTCTGTAGCATTTATGTATTCTCATTCTTTATATCTGTAAATACCATTTTAATGTAAACGAGCAGGTGCACCTGCATAAAAGGCTGGCTGTCGCTTCTGTGCGAAGCAGTAGAATGAATGTATGTGAATATGCTTTTAGTGAAATGACGAAGAACAGTCTATTCTTCAAAGATACAATCTATCCCAACAATTAAACAATTCTACAGAGTTTTTGAGAAACTAATGTTTTTTATGTTATGGAGAACGTCATTGTAATAAAGTCTCAGAAGTAAATAATTAAAAAAAAAAGAATTATGACACAATTAACTGCCATGAGGTGAACACTTAATATGCAAGAAAACATACATTACTTTCCATTATATTATGAAACAGCAATGTTTGTTTTAATAAAGTAAAACATAGATGGATGCGCAATCTTCTAGTAAGAGTATTTAATTATTGTGATGAAGCGTACAGCAATGTGTGTTAATCTTTCGCTAAACTACAAGTATATAATATATGCACAATAACGATTTGTAATGTCCGTCTATTTGACTGTGTTATTCCTGTATTAAATGTAATGAAATGGATGCTCCCTTAACTCCATACCAAACATCACACATTAGTTAGAACATAGGTCTGTAGTTTTAGCAAATACTATACCTGAATATAATCTTGTTCAAAGAATTTATAAGTCCAGTGAGATAGAGGTTAACTCAAAAAACGAAGAAAATGAATTAGGAAGCAAATAGAATCTAATCACAGGGCTTAATAATAGATGAAGGAAAGAAAGATTATGTATAATGTTTATACACCACGCAGATGTTAAGCAACACAGTGTAACGAACATGTGTAGAACAATTAAATTAGGAGTATCGTTTCGTTTTAGGATCCTTTCAAATTCTACACATGTCTTTATTTTGGTCCAAGTGTGGGTTAACACCATATTTGACTGGATCCTTTAATTAACTAGTTTTGCATAAGAATTGATACATTGCTGATATAAATCTATACTATTCTTAAGTTTTTTATACACGGATAAAAAAAATAACATTTCACTTTAGCAAATGTCAAACATCTGTTCAACCTCGGTGGACTACTGTTTGCAAATTCGGTTCGGCATTATGGAGGAACAATGGGTCGACATCAACTGCCACCTTAATAACGTTTTCCAGGATTTTTCTTACGTTGTAATGGTACAAAATATCTGCTAAGTTCTTAAATTAATATAGTCAAAGTTATGAACTATATTATTGTTATAGCTTCTACGGTTTAGTTCCCGGCCTGACTTCACCTGCAAGTCACGTGGCCTTGAAAGCACGTAGACACACTGTTGCCAATTGGCCGCTTACACATCACCGTACCCACAATTACTGCTTCACGTATACTACTTGCTTCAATAAATAACAACGCGTGATCTTAAAAACTGTTTTGCTATGAATTACACTTTAAAACAGCTGATAAAAAGTATTACAGATGCAAACTTTTGTTAACTTGTTGTGGCAACAGTGGAAATATTTTCTACTTCGCTACATTAGTAACAGCCAATGGCAGAGGTGTTGGCGTCTGCTATGTGTGTTTCTTCTTCGTGATTGGAGACCGGCTGTTACATCACGGCTACAGATGACTACGTTATTGGCACAGTACACGAACATAGCTTCGAGTAATGAACACGAAACGTAATAGATGTCTCTGAGCATTGGTAATATCACAAAATAAACTTTGATGGAACATACGAACCTAAATGTTATTTGTTTTATAAATTTAGTTCATCGTTATGATATAATATCTTATTTCTCAATTCTTTAATACGATATTAAATGTGTTTATAACAATATTAGATGTATACAGAATTTCCCTACGTCAAAAATTGTTCAAATCTACGTAAGTCCATCGTTCAGTTTATATGAAATGAAGACAAATGTTTAGGAGTTTTTTTTCTCTGCAATTTTATCTTGGTAGTGCTGGGAAGGGTAAGTGTAGAAATGTCGTAGTAAGAAATTATTGAAGCTGATTCGTGTTCATCTTACATAGTTAATGTTCGTACTATTATATGACCTACCTATTCGCAGCGCTTCCTCATTACATCAGTGCTTTCTTTTATCTTCTCGTCCCATCTGAAATGTAATCTCTTCTCGGAAATTCTTTCCCATTCTTTTTATCCAGGCCACACTTCTTTTTATCCTTTTCCCTTCACTTTTACATTAAGCTTCCTTTTCCTCATCCTTCACTATCACGTTCTCCATGGGTTATTACTTTATGCCTTTCACGGTAGGCACATTGATTCAAACCCCATGGTCGATCATTCTGACTGAGGTTTTCCAGGGATTCCCCAAAATATTACCAGGCGAATGCCAGAATGACATTAAGAAAGGCCTTGGCTAATACCTTCCTGATCCTCTACCTAACTCATCCCGGCCTGAGCCAAAGATGCCAAAAGTTCACAAATAAAATTCAAATTCACCACTGAAGTATTTGATTTAATGGTCAATGTGTATATTATTAGCCTTACGTTTTATTTTTTGATGCTGAACGCTTTGACAATATAAATATGAACCTTCATTCAAAACTTTTGGACAGAATATTCTGACTGTGAGCAGCATAGATAATTAATTACAGATGTGTGTATGGCTAGAATGTTTCAAGGCGTATGAATACGATTTACAGCTGTATATTATAGAACTATTTGTATATAAATAGTGTATTATTAATAAATATTGACATATAATAAAATATTTTAAATATAAAACATAATACTGACAATGTTTGTACCATGCCTAATTGCTTTTTGCTATAAAACTGAATTTTGTAACTGTTTTATATGACGGAAGGTGCCTGTTTACCGTCAAACCGAGATGATATAAGAGGCTGTAATTCATTGTTAAATCATTTATCCTTCGGGCTTAGACCCCATTTATTCTGGGATCTTCTGCATAGGTAGGTGCTAATAAAGCCTCTTGTTCACGTGTTGATGCAGAGTTTTCTTCACCCCAGTTTCCTTGAACTCTCGTTTGAGTGTAGTAAAGCTTCCTCCACGAGCATCTGAAAGGAAGAAGTGTGTCTAACTCTCTTACGATAAACTGGAAGGGTTGATGCACATATTCAGGGCAGTCTTCCCTTCACTGATTCTTAAATCCTATTGGAACTCCTGAGGAGTAGGAGTTAGATTAATAGTCGACGTTATATTCCATATTTCACTACAGCTGGGCAAGCTTGGAGTTGGAAATGTGGATAGAACCTTTACAAGTTCATAACCCTTCTTTCAATTTCATCGTCCTTATTTCTTTCCATTTTCCTACCCGTGTTCTAATTTCTTGAACTGGGATGTCTGTTTCTTTCCATGCGATTTCCCTTTCTTGATTTCGAATTTCTGTTTCTTCCCATGCGCTTTTGCTATCTGGTTCTGGAATTTATCTTTTTTCTCATACGATTTTGCTTTGTTGTTATCGAATATCTATTCCTCCACATTAACTGTTTCTTCCCGTGCGATTTTGCTTTCCTATTTTCGAATTTATCTTCTTTCCCATGCGATTTTGCTTTCGAATTTCTGTTTCTTTCTGTGCGATTTCGCTTTCTCGTTTCCGAATTTATCTTTCCCTCTATGCAACTTTAATTCGTTGATTTTGAGTTTCTACTTTCTCCTATACGATTTTGCTTTCTGGTTTTGCAAATTTCTCTTTCCTCCAATGAGATTTTG
>JAGDQP010025865.1:0-26482 GCA_022664845.1 Lepisma saccharinum
TTTTTTACGAATAATATAGTCTTGTTCAGCAGTTCAGTGTTTTTTGATCTTAATTGCAAGACGTGCAACTATGTTTTGTTGTCAGTTTAATTATTCAGCTCAATTTTCATAGGCATGATGAACATAGTTCTAAATTTGTTATGATCAGATTTGTGTTGAGCAGCACACAGGAAAACTTTGAAATAATCTCTCTCTCAGGCTACATTTGAAACTGTGTTTTGCTCTTTCCTGTAGCGAGATTTACGGTCACGTTGTCGACTTGGTTTCACAAAGCTTTTCACCGTGAATACTGTCAAACTCAAAACAACGAATGGCTTTGGAATAATGTAGTTCGTATCTTCCTACTAGATGGCAAACCATGTTCGCAGAATTGGTGCCATGAATGGAAGAAAAAGTGTACTACATACATTCTCTGTGCTACGACAATCCGATGATATGTTTTTGAAGACGAATCCGTTCAGACCTAATTTCCTTACGTTTGTAATTTCCTTAAATATTAATAATTTTCTTATTCTATCCTACCTTTCATAGGTGATGCATATAGCAACCCAATACTTTTTTAAAAGAGGAAATTCGTTACGTAACAACCTCCATTTCGTTTTAAAAAAATAATGTAATGTAATCGACCTTACCCTCTTTAACGGTACTATTTTACCAACGGTCTTGCCAAACCGAAACCGACGTCTTCAGGGAAGTAGTCAAAATCTGACACCCGGTGTACATGATCTAGGAAGGTTTACGAGAATCAGAATGTTGAAGATTTATTTTTATATGTGGTTCTGGCAACTAAGAACGGTTTGTGAGCGGTACCGGTTATTGTTCTGATTGTGAGACAAACTGAAAAAATTTTCCTCTCTCTGTTTCTACTATTTTTTCGTCTTATTTTAATTGGAACACACACATGCAGGATTTTAATTATTTGTGACGACATATTCATTGCAGTCTTATACAATTTGTTCGACTTTCCTTTGTTTTTGTTTTTCTTCACACTTTATGCTATCTAAGAGTCAAAATGTTATCCGGTACTTTGCGGAGAAGTTTCAGATACAGGCAGGCAACTTATCTGCCAGTTGATCTCTAGTACGATACATCTATTCACAAGTAATCCGTCATCTATTCCAGACTGCTATAACTGGAACTTGTCTGTGTATGATAAAGACTGAGCTATAAATCAACTTTCCAATCTCAGAACTTTCTTCAAACTAATATTTCCAATGGAAATTTTCAACCAGCAGGATTTGAACCGACGACTACCCGCAGTTTGAACGCGATTACTAAACCGAATCATTATCTCCGAGAGTGCCAAGACCAAAGGCGCGGAGTTTGGGGTGGAGGATACTTCCCCGTCGATATTTTCAATTTTACAGACGTACGTGACTACATCCACCTCTTAATATTTTCCTCAAGTCTATGGTCAAGACTGTCTCCTGAACGATGCCAGCGTAACATTAAAATTTTAAAATCATCCAGGTTTGATTGAATTGAACCCCCAGACTTCGAGGCACAATTTGAGGATCATCACAAAGCGAGCTTAGATTCCATGTAATTAACTAACTCTATGGCTTGCGAAACTCGAAAGTTCGTCGCCATAGGATTCTATCCTGGGTAAGATAAAGCCAGTTGTTATCTGAATCAAGGAAACTAGTTTTTAGATTCTGTTTATACATCTCTTGAATGAAAATCAATTTTTTCAAGCCCAAACATTAACTTTGATATCTTTCAGTAGGCCGAGTTATGCTTTTGAAAGCTTCATCTTTAAATGATCCTTAACAGAACAAGTTCTTACTAACCAACTGCGTTTCCAATTGGACTAATTTGAAAATTAAGAAGACAACCGAACAGGATTGCTATTCACTAGGTGAATGTCTGGTTGATACCTTAAATAAGGCCTGGCCACCACGACCCCCATCCCTGCTCCTGGAAATGAAATCACTGAGGGATGTCATCCATCAGACGTGGGATGCCAGTTGCGCCGCATATAAAGAAAATTAAATAAATGAAAGCTATTTTTTATGTTCTAGAAAAGAACAAATTTTTTTTTTCAAAAACAAGTTAAAACCAAAAGACTAGTGTCTGAAAGAAATACGCCTGGGCTCTTAAACGCAATTTCATAGCATATTTTAACACCACTTTCTGAAAGACACAGAAAGGGCTCGTTAATAATAAAATATTGATTTTAGAAAACATTTAACTGTAGAGGTGTGTTAGCGACGACATGTGTGTTATAAAACACTTTAATGCTTCATCTCATTTTTTACCAGCGTGTTTCATTGGTGTTTCATAATTAACGATGACGTGTCGCTTGGTAAAAAAGAAATAGACCAAAGAAACAAGTTCAAAGCAGGGATATGACGTGGAGCCCCCCTTCCTTGCACACACAATAATAGGAAATCCTATTGTGGGCACCTATTGTCCTCTTTCGGCTGCCAGAACGTCAAACTCGGTTTGGACCAACTGGGTCGCGGGAGAGAGTTCAGAATGTAAGCACCAGATTGGAGAAGAAATTTAAGGGCTGAGGATGGGGGTTGAATGTCTGTGTTCACCCTCTCGATCTGATTACAATCAAATAGGCCATTTTCCATCGATTACGTTCAGGGATGGAGATAGTCGGTATGAGTGGAAGAGGTCTTTTCTAAAAGTCGCTCCCAGGAGAGAGTCAGGGTTGTGAAATTCTCTTGGGGAACGCAAAAAAGAGAAAGGGGGAGCCACTGCTGGTAGAAGAGACGGGGTTCGAGATTAAAAGAAGGAAAAACTAACCAGGGGGAAAAAACTCGAAAGGCGAGTGTTGTGTAGGGGGATTTCGTGTAATGACATGAGGGAGTTACAGAATCCCAGAGCGGATACAGAGGGCGCCATGTGCCGATAATCTTGCAGTAGCTTGTTAACCTGATCCGGATATTCCCTAAACTGACATTTCTACCGACAGATCTCAACAATTACGAGACATTCCGATGATTTGAATCTCGAAATTCATATAGTCATCAATTCTTTGTCGCGATTGTATGTTCAACCCCATGATTGACATTTCTTTCTTTCAGTGATTGACAAGGCTTATACTTCTATAAATTATACGTAATTTGTCACTTCAATTGTTAGCAACCTTCCTCGCTATTCCGTAAAAAGAAAATGTTGAATTACACGGTTGATTAATTCGTCTTCTGTCGACTAATATCATTTTTTTTAGAAACTTCCCCCCCCCCCCCCGCCACACACACACACACAATATTTGTTTCAGAAAATTAAATAGTTGGTTGTTTTCAAGCAGTCTTCAATTTTGGATTTTAATTATTGCCTTCAGGCATCTTAGGCTCAGGCCGAGATAGGGTGGAGGGGAGGGTGTTGGAAGGCAGTCGGCCAAGGACTAGTATTGTATGTACCATCCCGATATTTCCGTGGTGTGAGTGAGGGAAACCAAACAATCTTGAGACACAATATTCAACGAGTCTCTTGACTAATGATAATGAAGGGTATTCTGTGATTCTGTCCAGAGGCAAGTTCTTGGGCAAGGTGAACCAATGGTGAGTTTCCATTGTCTGCCATCGGATGTAGATGACATCCTAACGACAGGACCTACAGTTTAAGATGAACTCCGAATCACTTCTGTCTCCAGCGGCTATCGAACCCGGGACACCTTGATTACTTGCAAGGCAGCAGCGAGGCAGTAACTCACTCATAGGGGACATTTATAGAAAGATTTCAGCGGAATTCCCTAACATTTTGGTCCTTTTTTAATGTTTGCTACCTCCCTCTGTAACACAGGCAAGTAGCAGGTAGAAAGAAGCATATTTCAGATTTGAGTTCAAGGAACTCGTTCTATTCAGTCACCTTTAATTAGAATTTTGAATTTATTTATAGCCTTTATACATTCAGAGCTCTGGTCGAGATAATACAGGGGAATAAGTCGACGAGGGCCTATTTTGGAGATACCATCCCGGCATTCGCCTGGTGTGATTGAGGAAAAACCCTGGTAAAACTTGTAATGATGGTCAGCCGCTGGGTTGAAACCAAGACCTCCCGAATACAAAGTCAACGCTGTACCACTGAGCTAAAGCCGCTCGGTCGGCCACCTTTAATACCGGTGACTTTGAACTGTATGGTATAAACATGCACATTCAAACTATGTATGTATGGATGTGTGATTGTCCGCTATACAAAGAAAAGTACACCATTATAGCAGGCAGGAGTTAGAAAGGGCACGGTCCCCTAAAATATAACTTTACATGTATAAGTAGAAGGTAAACTAATATATTGTATCCGGTTTACCCCACTAAAGTTTTCGTGTATCCCCATAGTTCGTGGCTGGCGACGCACCTGAACTTGATTTGGTGAAGGACTTCACTTAAAAAGGGGAAGACTGAAAGCCACACGTTTCCTCTCAATATCTTTATTGCTGGGCTAAAATTCATTTAAGTACTAAATACCTACCGGAATTCTGCTAAGAATCAATTCCCAAACTGATGGATTGGTTCATCGAGCAGAGTCGGTAGCATGGCCACTGGCCATCCGTTCTCCAGATTTGATTCCCATTGATTTCTCATAAAGATTGAGTGTTTGTTCCATCAGCTGGCCCTCGCAGACTTGGAATTCGATAATATGGCACTACGTGAATCTGACGAGCGCATAGTGAAGTAGACGGCACGTGTCATAGCTGAGACATATAGGGCAATTGATTGTGCGGCAGTGTGAAAAGGAGAACGGTCTACTCCACGTTTTGAATGTGTGGCTTGTGTTTGGTCATGGCAGTGTCTGAGCACCACATACTGTATGCCATACTGTATAATTTCACCAGGGACATCCAGCCAGCGCAACAGCTCAAAACATCAATGCCGTATATAGTCAGGGTGTTCTGGGTGTGCGAAAGTGCCAGAGGTTTCGGTTTGGGGACACCAGCCTCAATGACAAGCACGAGAAGGGAGACTTGTACAGCTGGACAACAATGCTCTGCGAGCAGCGGTGGAGGCAAATCCAATGCAAGGTGTTGAAGAAATGGCCAGCGAACTCCATGTTACTTATTCGACCGTTCATCGTCATCTACAGGACCTTGGGTACGTGTCGAAACTCGAAAAATGGATACCCCATGCGTTAACGCCTGAACAGAAGCAGCAGCGAGTTGACTGCAGTTCCCTGCTCACCCGTCACAGATGTGAGCCATTTCTGAAGATAATGGTGACATGGGATGAAAAGTGGGTCCTCTACCATAACATTACACACAAACGGCAGTGGGTACGTAAAGGGGGGCGCAGGAACTGTGCCGAAACAGGATCTCCATCTCTGCAAAGTGGTGTTGAGTGTTTGGAGAGAGATCAGTGGGGTAATCCATTTTGAGTTCTTGCCACGTTACCAGATCATCAATGCAGAAATCTACTGTCAGCAGCTTGAAAGCCTACGGACTGTATTGTTGGAGAAACGTCCTGCTCTGGTTAATCGCAAGGGTGTGCTCATATAACGCGCCCACACACGGCAAGAAGAACCTGTGCGAAGATCGAGGAATGTGGCTGGGAGAAACTTCCCCACCTGGCATTTTCACCATATCTTGCACCATCTTTTTCATAGCAACCTCCGAAACCACATTTCCGGGAAAACACTGCAAAATGAGGATGACGTGCGATGAACAGTGACCCAGTTCTTTGTCTCCAAAACCAGTGACTTCTTTCAGCGGGGGATTCAACAACTGGTTGACAGGTAGCTGATAAAATAAAATGATTGCTGAGCAAAGCAAATACGTTTTATTTAAATACTACAAACGTGTAACGGTTTCGGCAACTAACAACTTAGCTTCATCAAACACACACACACACGAGAGAGTATGTCTGTTGAAGCCAAGCGAAACCGTTACACGTTTTTATTTTTATTTTATTTTATTTTTTATAAAATGTATTTGCTTTGCTCAGCAATTATTTTATTTTATCTTGAGTTTATGAAAGCATAGCTTTGATATGGAAAATATCATAGGTAGCAGAATGTTATGGAGTCCGATGGAGACTATATTCCTGACTAACGGTAGTGTTGCAGGTAAGTTATCGTTCTATTCCTCACGAGGCAAAAATACGACATTACTTATGGGATAAGCTGATATACAAATTAGTGACAATCGATTCTGTAGGTCTTCTAAATAAATGTCTGTAGGCTTTCAAATTTGTAAAGTTCTTTTTGAATCACTCTTATAATAATATCATCAAATTCGCTGTATTATAACATTTTGTATCACCTGCAGAGAAGTGCGATATAATTTATTGTGGGTTTTATGCGCTGTATTTATATATATTCGAACTTGTTTAAAACAATCTTCAAAAGTACAGTTTAAAACCCGTTCAGTCCTTTTAGTTAGAAAGCATTGTTACGTAAGTGACAAGTGTATTACGAATACAGCTTCTGACTGAGAAATGTGTTATTAGCGCTTCCGAAGTCATTGCTAAATTTTAAAATAACCAAAGGAATTTAATGTTGGTTCATGAAATATGGTTTTGCTTACTAATACACGATACGACTCATAGATTACCAACATCAAATCTACTGGTTTATAGGTTCTCTTCGATTATGTTTAATCAGTACAGTTATATTGACTTCGGGGTGACCAAGAAGTTAGCAAGTGCGCTAGCTTTTTGTGCGTGTGATCACAGGTTTAGTTCCCGCCGAGGTCCATTGAACGGAGTGGTCTGGTGTTCACTTTACCAAAAAATGTAGATCCCTTCCATAGAAGGTCACTAGCTCGCTTAGAACGATAATAACAAGTCCATGTCCATCAATGTAAATTATATTAACTTCTATATCGAAACAATGAAAAACAATAGAGTAAATGACAAGATCAATTCTCTTTTAATAAATTTCCACATAAACAGAGAGACCGTTGTAACCAGTGATTCCTCCACCCCCCACCCTATGGCGGGATGTTACCCCCCAAATCCTCGAGACCCCTTCCTCTAACTTTAACATTTTTGCGGTCAAAAATCGATAGAAACTTTGCAAAACTCTGAGTGTATTGCAGAGTTTGATATTATGGTTGAGCACTTGTGACGAATTACATGTACAGAGACATACGTATACATTACTTGAGCAAGGACATTCAAAACGAAATAATTGAACTTTTTGGTCAAAAATAAAGGAGAAAACTCTGACTGAATTAATTAAGGGCGACATAATTATTCCATAATATTACATTGTACACCAGACGTAAGTCATACAGAGCAAATGACACTAATAGTTCGTTTCGTGAAGGTAGAACCACGTAAGGAACCATCCATTGAGGAACATTTTTGTGCGTAAATGATTCTTCAGGAGAGGAATACTATACCATTGTTTTGAAAAAAAAAAGAGAAATATTAAAATTTCTCTTTCAAACATGCGTGGCCAA
Source organism: Lepisma saccharinum (assembly GCA_022664845.1). Taxonomy (NCBI): domain Eukaryota; kingdom Metazoa; phylum Arthropoda; class Insecta; order Zygentoma; family Lepismatidae; genus Lepisma; species Lepisma saccharinum. The sequence goes on from JAGDQP010025865.1 coordinate 7,352, forward strand.
GGGCATGATAACTAACGGTGCCAATATGAAAGGTAAGCACTCAGGCGATCAAAAAGAATATTTGGCGTGAATAGTCGAGCATTCTTCGTCCTTGGTAGCGCTCATTAATTGAATTTGGTTGTTAATGTTGCAAAACTGTGAAGTTTTTTGCTATATTGCAATAAGTGTACATTTATTTTTCTACTTCAAACATATCGTTGGTCTCTCCTGCAGAAATACATATCCAATTTCTCTTTAAAATCTCTTAGTGATACCAGGTGGGAGACTTGTATTGATGCTGTCAAATAATTTCGGTACCGGTTGAGGGAAATCTACGATGCTCTTTTCGAAGCATCAAAAGGACTCAAAGATAGACGTTCTGGGCAGAAACAAGGCTTGTTCGTTGGCTAGGAAGCTCTTGAATTTTAAGTTTGTCTGTGCTATGGTCTTTTGGTATGAAGTTCTTTCTTGTGGTAAGGTAATTTTCCAACAAGAATCAGTGGACATTCAGCAACTACCAAGCCAAAAGCCAAGTGTCATCTTGAGAATATGCAATGATGAAGGGTTCCAGAATATTTTCGTTGATGCCGAAGTAATTGCGGATGATCCGACAGTTTCCCGAATCTTATCCCCTCCCCTATCCAGACCTGGACCATAGATGCCTAAATCCATAAATATAATTCAAAATATCAGTTCCGAAAATCCAAACTTATTTAGTTGTGTGTTGTTTTCAAACCAGATTGTTTGAATATTTTCATCTTAAAAATTGAAAAGGTATTTTTAGGTCACGTGCAAAAATATGTTGATATCAATCAAAATACTTTATTTTTGCACCAGGTAAAAGAGTTGCTTTACATAAGTTTCATGATCAGGATTCAGGACATAGCATAAATGTGCCGAAGATTTTTTTTTTTTTTTTCAGGTGACAATTAGGTCATGTTCAACCAACAAGTGGTTTCTTCGAAGCAAAGTTGAAATAAAATGGACAATTTTTTGTTTCTGCACAAAGTAACTTGGGGAACTACTTCTTAATGACTACTGATTAGTGCAGAAGTGTCATTCTCTTAGAGTTAGGAAGAAAATAGAGAGAACATACATGATGTCACATGAAGCCAATTTACTGTTCATCGGCAGCCTCTTGTGTGGCCTCATTAGAGTCCCTTTATACCAGTACTGTGAGGATTGCCTTTATCGATAGGAGGATGAGTGTACCTCAGAGAGGCAATACTAGGAAAAGAGGTTATCTAAATATGGGGACACTTAACATGGCCGAAATGCCTCGTCCCTTCCGTCTCTTGGCTTCATTCCCTTCTCCTACAAAACAGCCTAAGGTTCCCTCTATTTATATTCCTAACTCTATGGTCATTCTTATCAATTTTACAAATTTGATTAAACTCCGAAAGAGAACTCAAAAAGTGCTTTCCTGTAAAATGTGAAAAAATGGGCTTGGCCCGTTAGGCAACAGGATGACTCCTTGTTGTATTATTTGTATGTTTTTCTGTTCAGATATAATAGTTATTGTTCTCTTTCGGAGTTAATAAGATTGTTTTGCTATGTATAAAGATTTGTAAACAAATGTTCTGTCACATGCCCGGGTGATATTGTTCCCTTCCGCCGGCCCTGGCTATTGACATAATTAATTTCAAATTTTAGTAGTTTGAACCAAATTTTTTAAGTTGTCTTCGTGACAAACATTTGCTACACTTCTAAATAACAATATTTTGTCATTTAGTTCACTTTCACGTAACATACAAACTTCTGTTCTTTCCATATTAATTAAGTGCTTTCATAAATTAGTATATAATTTTATGATAAAACAATAATTACTTACCACGCTCTGATGAAGGGACGTAAGATGAATTCCTTGACGCCGAAATATCCTATGTATAACTTTGTATCTCAGCAATTTCATTACGTACGAATTTATCGTTTGACTCTGATTCACAGACATTCACTTCGGAAAACTTGTTCTACTAAATATTGTTTAGTTCTTTTTTTGTGTAGCATCAAATAGCGAATAATTAATCGTCTTCGTCGTATATAACTGATAACTATCCAACACTGGAAAGATGAAGGCTTTCCGTCGAATTTGTACCAAAGTTGCTTGAAGTCTCTTGGATTGACTTAAGTTGAAGGTAGATAAAAATTCGTGGATAATCGTCTCTTGATGACACTTTGTTCGAACGATAACTTCATCTAATTTATTTTAAAATTGAGCACTTACTTCACCATGGTTTCAGACCGGTCAATTATTAACTCACCTTGATTATTGCATGTGGAAATCAATAATGAAGTTCTTGTTCTTGTTTAAATTATAGCGAGTCAGGTTCTTATTCGTTAGTTAAATTCTTTTTTGAATTTCTTCACTTCTGTAGGTATTTTGTATGATAATAACTTTACTTGATGGATTTGCGTTATGTGATTGTTGGTTTAGCTTGCTCGGAGTTACTCTATTATAGTTATTAGTTTGTAGTTACTACACTGCAAAAAATAGCTGTGTTAAATCAACACAATGCGGTGTCCCAGCGTGACTACCACTTTTGTGTGTTAAATCAACACAAAACACGGTGTTGATTTCGGTACTGGGAGAAAAAAAGTTACGGCTTCAGCGAGATTTGAATATGGGTTGCTCAGTTAGAAGTCGAGCGTCTTACCGACTTAGCTAAATCGTCAGACAGAAAATATAGTAGATGCAAACGATATTTAGTGAACAACATTTGAATTAAACGACTACACACTAGATTTAAACAGTGTATGGGTTCAAATATTTGTTGCTGAATCCCCAAAACTAACTAAGTTACTTGCACGACTCAGACCATGGTTTAATCAATTCCTATTTGTCAATTGAGAACCAGAATTCCCATTTGTTGAGAATATTCTATTTCTATTAAAGCAAGCAAGATGGCGACAGCCAAACACTTGAGCAGCATTCCTGCTTTCTTATCGTAACAACATGTCAAATGCTGCGCTTGCTTTCATAGAAATGGAACATATTCTCAATAAATGGGGATTGTGATCCCTAATTGACCAATGGAAAATTGATTAAACCATGGCATAAATCGTGAGAGTAACTTTGTTTGTGTTTGAGGTTCAGGGGGATTATTTTATTCTCTAAATTGTTTCAATCTAGTACTCTTTCTGTCAGACGATTTAATGAAGTCGGTAAGACGCTCGATTTCTACCTGAGTAACCCATGTTCAAATCTAGCTGCGGCCGTAACTTCTTTTTTCTCCCAGTACCGAAATCAACACCGTGTGTTGTGTTGATTTAACACACAAAAGTGGTAGTCACGATGGGACACCGCATTGTGTTGAATTAACACAGTTATTTTTTACTGTGTAGTTTTAATACTTTCTTGGATTAAATATTTTGAATTTTCGTGTGCAGAATTGTATCTAATTCCACTTGCTGACACTGTTTTATTATTTGTATATAATCTAATATTGAAAATGTACATTTAGATTGGAAAGAATCCTGAATGTTTAAGATCTGGTTGTTACAAAACTACTCTCAATCTTCATTGATTTTACAGTGGTCAAACCATAAATTATACAATAATTTGAAGGTAATTTTACAAAGGTAGAATTACATGACATAGAATCTTAGTTGTACGTAAAAGTAAGAAAAAAATAATCGTAGATAGGATGTTTGGTCTGATATCAATGAGCGCATTCAGCGGAATAAGCTGAATCTTATTAACAACAAAATTCTCTCTAAGCGCTTAGTCCGTTGAATGCGCCCGATGTAGGGCTGATTTTCATGAAAGTTTGAGTTGCTTACTTTGCTTGCGATTTGGGTGAGTAGCCAATTGAAACACGTGTTTTATTGCAAGGTAAGTGTAACACGTGTTTCAATCAGCTATTTACCCAAATCGCAAGCAGCGCAAGTTTCCAAGGAAAGCAGCCCCTAATTACTAATATAGAAAGGAAGGGAGTGAGTCAATATTTTTTTTTTTAGATTTGAATATTGTTTATACAAAAGAAATGAAGCAAAATACACCCTATATTGAAATAGTGAAATAGAAACTGAAAGTAGAAGAAAGGGGGGATTCTGTTTTCTTTCTCATCTTATTCTTAGCGGATTTCCTCCATCGAGTTCTACGTTACTGGAGTGATCGGTTAGGCCGGCTTTTCATACAGACGCTTGTTGTATGCTTTGCTTGCGATTTGGCTGAATAGCCAATTGAAATACGTGTTTAAGTACGTTTTGTATTTGTAACACGAGTTTCTATTGGCTACTCATAGAATTCGCAAGCAAAGCAAGAAGCGAGCGCCTGCAAGCCGGCCTTGTGTTGAAAGGTAGACACCAGAGCAAATATTTAACCTCGATTATCCACTTCCAATCTAAACCAATATGGACCAAATTTTAAGTTCTAATTCAATTTGTTATACTTGTTATTGTTGTGCGACCTATTTCTTGATTTATGACGTAACTTTTGAGTTACGCACCTTTCGAAATAAAGGTTACTTTTACATCCTGTAAATAATATTTACCTTTCTTCAAGAATTAATGCATATGAATCAAACAACGGGCCGCACAGCGATAGCAAGCGTAATAATTTATTTAGAATTTGGTTAATTTTAATTTGGTCCACTGGAAGTGGACGATTGAGATTAACTGTTTACTCCGCTCCCTGGTTTTATACATTCATTAACTTTTTATTGCCATGGATCAGTCCAGTGTCGCTTTTAGATAGAGGTACTTGGCTTGCTCCGATATTCAACCTTTGGCCACTGCATTCATGGTTATCAAAATGTTAACTTTCTCAGCTATTAACGTCAGTTTTCAAATAGTTCTCGCTTGAATGTATAGATTTCTGTAAATATTGGAACTGAAGATACCTGAAGAAAAAAAATGTAATATTGCATTTTAAACTTAAATTAGATCGGTATTTCATAAAAAACTAGAAATGATGCATAACTAACTCAGAGCAACTCTTAACAAAACAGCTTTTTTGTGTAATATAAACAGTAAATACACGAGAATCCAAATGCAAAATGTTCCTGCACCATTCGTATACCCTAGTTAGGCCTACAGAACATAAAAATAATACGATAGAGTTATAAAATCTCCAATAAATTCAGGACTGGCGCTACGAACGCGGCGCCACTTGAAAGTTGGGCGAAAGTATGTTCGTTTGGCAAAACAACACGTATGCTTCGCTCTTTGGCATTTTTTAAAATATAGTTCTTTGTATTTAAAACTATACTATACTGAGAGATTTAAAAAGGAAGAAATGTATCGTTTCACAAATAAATGATCATATAATAATATTCCGTGAAAAAAAACATTATGTAAGACGCTGTTTCATGCAGTCTAGTAATATAAAAGAAAACACACATCTTTGATTAGAATTATTTGATGCAACATCGTGTTAGAGTCATAGTTATAAAACTGTTCCTCAATGCCAAAGGAAAGAGAAGTATCCGTAAGAATAAGTATTCGTTCATTCGGAAATCTTGGATCGTTTTCATTTAGGCCTATTGGAAATAAAGTTGTTATATTCGTGTAGAAAAAAATGATAATTATATATGGCTATTTAAAATTTAAATAGTTCTAAGCCCATAATGTGCTGTTGGATTTTATTTATGGTCTTTAGGCACCTAAGGCTCAGGCCGGGATAGGGGAGGGGAAAGGATTCGAGATGTCTGCCAGGGCCTATGTTGAAGGTGCCATTCCTGCATTTGCCTGGTGTTCCTGAGCAAAAATCCTGTGGAAAAACCTCAGTCAAGATGGTCGGCTGCTGGAATCGTACTCACGACCTCCCGAATGCTACGCCAACGCTCACCACTGAGTTACGGCGGCTCAGTAAGTAACGTGCTGTTGAAAAGACTTGTTATATTATTAAGAACAATGATAATAATGGTGATGGGTGTTCTACCCGAAGGCAGGTGTTGACCTGAAGGTCCCAGAGCTAGACGAACCTATGGTGATTTATCATTGCCTTCCATCGCATTAAGATCACGTCCTAAGGATGGGAACTACAGTTTAACGTGTGTTCCGAACCACTTGTGTTCCCGCCGGGATTCGAACCAGGACACCTTGATTACATTCCAAAGTAGCACAAACAGTTGGGCCAACGTTGGTGAATTGTCGGACACGTTCTTGGTCCAACGTCGTCCCTACGGTTGGCAAACCATATAATATTATACACTATATGGAGCATTGCCAACGTCGGACCAACAATTGATGTTCAAATATCCACCGAAAAGCCAACGATGGCCAACGTTCGGCCAATGACTGACCAGCTAATATCTGACGAAATACAAACAATTTCCCGACCGTCCCACGAACAAAATATCCAACTGAAAGTGAGACTGTTATTTCCATTAGAGTATATTGCACGCAGTGGCGATCCATATTAAGTTGGCTGTTTTGTATTGTCTTCGCTGTTACATATTTCTTGGCGAGTAAAGTTCTCTAGTGTCTGCGATGGGGTTCGTGCTTCTGGCTGTCAGCGATGACATTAAGAAATCTGATGCCTTAACCGCTCGGCTATGCTGGTCTTGCAACTGCATCATGTTTATTCGTTTCTTTTGTGTTACGTTAGTTTGTTATGGTCAATTGAGACGTTTGTTTGCAAATGCCATGTTACTATACTCATGTTACTTTCTTTAAATTTGTCTTTCTGTTTTTCATATAATATACAAATTCTTCATTTGGTTTTGAAGCAATGTTATATTAAACTATTGATAAAATACTTTCTTGTTCAAACAGACAATAAAATCGATTCAGGAACTTGTATATTATGTGAATTACAGCAAAAATTAAAAACCTAAAATGGATATAGAAGTTTCTTTAAACAAGCTTATCAATTTTTGAAGTGAAGTAGTCCATATCGGCTTTAATCCGATATTCGGGTGGCTTTTTGGATCTTGTGGTAGAACAATAAATGCTGCACATGACGTACTGCGTAGCAATAGTACCACAGACGGTCGGGCCAACGTTGGCGGATCGTCGGATGGTCGGGAAATAGTTGGAATTTGGTTGGTCGTTTTTCCAGCAATTAATGAACCTTGGCCTAAAGGTGAAATCTGTCATTCTGCGTTGACATGCCAACCTATACCAGGTGTATGCATAGGTAGTTTCCGGTTTACTAAGAGATGGCGCCAGCGAAAACTACGCAGCGTATTCATTTGACACATACGTCATTTTGTTCGTCTAACATTAAACTACAAACACACACAAGTTGAGTCCGCCAAACACTAGCGTCTTTTGTTTTATCGTTCAGTGATCATGTCGAAGTTTGTGCCTGAAAAAGAACATTTGCGGCACGCATTGCTTTTCTTATTTAATCAAAATAAAAAGGCTGTTGAAAGTCATCGTGTGCTGGTAGAAACATATGGTGAACACGCTCCATCGATTAGAACATGTGAGACATGGTTTCGACAATTTAAAAGTGGTGATTTCAATGTGAAAGACAGTGTGCGCTCTGGTAGACCACAAAAGTGCACAAACAAGCAATTGCAGGTGTTATCGGAGAATGACCCAACTCAAACTCAACAGCAATTGGCAAAAGCATTAAATGTGTCACAAGAAACAATCAGCAGACGTTTACGAGCAATTAGGAAGATCAATAAACTGGGTAAATGGGTCCCACACGATTTGAGTGAACGTCAAATGGAAAATCGCAAAGTCAATTGTGAAATGCTGCTTCAACGCCACGAAAGAAAATCCTTTTTGTATCGAATTGTGACGGGTGATGAAAAATGGATTTATTTTGAAAACCCGTAGAGGAGAAAATCGTGGCTTTCACCTGGCGAAGCCGGTCCTTCAACACCAAGCCCAAATCGCTTCGGCATGAAGACCATGCTTTGTTTCTGGTGGGACCAGAACGGTATTGTGTATTATGAACTCTTGAAGCCCGGTGAAACCGTTAATGCACAACGCTATCGCCAACAAATTATTAATTTAAATCACGCTGATCGAAAGACGACCGGAATGAGTCCGAAAACTTGGCAAAGTTATTGTGTTACACGACAATGCGCCGTCTCACACAGCAAAACCAGTGAAAGACACCTTGAAATCGCTTGGATGGGACATCCTTCCGCATCCGCCGTACTCCCCAGACCTGGCGCCATCTGACTATCACCTCTTCGCATTAATGGGGCACGCGCTCGCAGAGCAGCAATTTCGAAGACGTTGGAAAATGGCTCGACGAATGGTTTGCCGCAAAAGACAAGTAGTTTTTCTGGCATGGTATGCATCAATTACCTGAAAGATGGGCGAAATGTGTAGAAGCCGATGGCAAATATTTTGAACAAAACAAAATTAATTTCCCTTGAAAATTACGTGTTTTCTTTACCACAAAAACCGGCAAAAATTTATGCATACACCTGGTACATCGTCGAACCAGCGATGAAACTTGATTGAGATTGCGTACATTATTTGCCAACTAAGAAAAGCGTAGGCTCGACATCGGGCAATCGTAGGCTATTTTGGGTGGATATTTGCTCATCAGTTGTTGGTCCGACGTTGGCAATGCTCCGTTGGCAAACGGTCGCCTGAGTGGCCAAACATCTGGTTTGCCAACCGTGGGGCAACGTTGGACCAACGACGTATTCGACAAATTGCAAACGTTTGCCCTAACGTCTGTGCTGTTTGCCATCCAAGTTTCACCATTAGGCCAACGATGTATGGTTGGCATCCCAACGCAAAATGCCAACCAAGTTTCACTGTTGGACCAGCGTTTTTTGTTGGTTGGCAAATACTGTACGCATTGCCAACCAAGTTTCACAGTTGGGCCGACGATGTATTTGTTGGCGTACCAACGCAGAATACCAACCAAGTTTCATTGTTGGGAAAACTTTGGTTCATTGTTGGCAAAACGACCGAACAAATCCCAACTATTCCCCGACCGTCCGACGATTCGCAACGTTGGCACGACCGTCTGTGCTGCTTGGGTCATTAAGAACAATAGAAACATAAATTATAACATAACAACAAAACTAGATACGAAACACTTCTTATCGTTACCCTGGTCAGCAATAGGAAGACTCGTGAATTCTATACACCTAAAGTCGGAGACAAGAAAAAACAATGTTGTTTTTAATAGTTTTAAGACAAATACTTTTACTCTAAATTTAAAACCAGGATAGCCAGATCTTTTTTTTTTTCGGTGATCTATATAATGTCACTTTCGAAAGCTGGTGGAATTCAGGGGCGGACTGGGTATATTAGGGCCTAGGCCGTGGTTACCAAGGAGGGCCCTCAGACTATTACGCCAATTTCTAAAATAGCGTACAATGAACATCTGCGATGAGCCATCGCGTTATGCAGTTGTAAATTCGTTGTTACTTGGTAGTTTTTGCAGGCTATGATTTATTATTGGTCATTGCTTTGATGTCACAGCAAGTTTTAATCAAACAGCAAAGCACAGGATTTCCAGAAACATAAACTCTCGAGAGAATATTTTATAATTATTATTGTATTGCCATATAGTAACTGAAATACTAAAGAAATAACAGCCAATAACTTTTTACTGTGGAATGAACAGAACAGCTTACTGAAAATTGAAACACTAAAGAAATAACAGCCAATAACTTTTGACTGTGGAATGAACACGACAGTTTTACTGAAAATGGAAAGCACTGCTGAAACACTAAACAACTAATAGTTTTAAAAAAGTTAAGATTCTTTTCAGTTCAGATGATGAATTGCAGAGTTCCTGAATAGCTTCGTCCACGGACACTAAATTTAACATGTCTCCTTCCATACTCATTGCTAAAAATGTGTCCAAAATGTCTTCAGACAAACTGACTCATATGTTTTCACCAACTTTAACTTTGAGAAGCACCTATCACATGTCACTTGTGATGTCACTTGTGCATGGTAAAGACAACGCATATTTGTATACAATGTATAAACTATTAAAACAACTAGACTGACATAGAAATTGGTACAAAAGTTTCCCTGTACATGATAAACAATTTTTACACAAGCTGTTTGCAGCATCATTATCACTCTTGCCGTGAATCCCGTCCAAAGATGTTCCATCTCGCATAGCAGGCTCAGATGCATAATCATCATCATCATCTTCTTCTTCTTGATGCACTGCATCACGTGACACCGGGAAATATTCAAGCTCCGTCAGCAACTTTGTAGAACTTTATATAGGTTACCTCCACCCACACAATGTAAACAAATGACGTCAGTGTAGTCTCAGTGCAATTTTTCTATCAATCTTGGAGTGTTCGATCAAGGTACGACATTTGTTTGCCTAAACGTTGAAATATTCCCTCTTGTGTCAGTCTTCAAACATTGATCGAACACTCCAAGATGGATAGAAACATTTCACTGAGACTACAATGACGTCATTTGTTTACATTGTTTGAGGTAGCCTGTATAAAGTACTACAAATGCTGCTGATGTACCTTGGATGTTTTTAACGGCACCACGTGATCAAAACACCTCTGTGACGTAACGTGAATCAACTGCATACAGTAGACGCAAAAATAATAACTTGGCCGCTAAGGAAGAGGCATTACTCACTGCATGAATAGAATTATGGTATTTATGCTGGCGAAAAAAAATATGTCAACACTGTAGCCTATGCTCCAGCGGATAATTCCAAAAACGAAGCATTTTTTTTCTTTTTTTTTTTTTTTGTTCTAAATGAACTTGATATTTGGACTAGGTAAAAGTAAATAAGCGCTGTTTTTCCATTCTTGAGTTATCAAATATAGACCTACAAGATGTGTTAACATCCATAAAGGACCCATCAGCAGTGCCGGATTTAGGTTTGATGGGGCCCTAATCTATTGAAGATAATGGGGCCCTTTACGTGACTAACTTTCTTTTTCATCAACAGTGTCACAGTCTTTTGGGGTTTGAATATATGTTAAATGGCAATTTATGGACCTAATAGATATCTAAATACATTTACACATAAAATGTGTATTTTATTAACTTACATCTTCATCAACTTATAACATTTTATAATCTTACAACTTTTACAAAACATTGCACAGTTCTTTAGAAACACAACGTACAGACTCATAATCTAGGCTCTGGAAGCTTGATATAACATGAAATAACCATATATTACTATTTCCCAAACGGGGCTAGGAAACGGCTCGATTACATGCGGGGCTGGGTTACCGGGGCCCCATCGCATCACAAGCGGGGCTGAGAAACAGGCTCCAATTACAAGCCAAGCTGAAAAACAGGGGCCCCATACATAACAAACTAGTACATAATACAAAACACCGTTGTTGTATGTGCGTTTTATCGTATTTGCTTTTTTTTATTATTTTGAAATTACATTACCGCCAATTTTTTTCTTTATTTTTTTGCCCCCCCCCCCCCAAGGCAGTGAGGCCCTAAACTATAACTTGTTTAGCTTATACGTAAATCCGGCACTTCCCATCAGTCTGTGGTTAAATATGGGTCCAGCTACAAATTAGGCCCCAGTCTTCAACAATGAAAGGGCCTCAACTGCCCAACATAATGAAAGACTGCCCAACATAATGAAAAAGGGCCCAGGGCCCCAACTGCTCAATGTAATGAAAGGAGGGCCCTAATTGCACAATATAATGAAAGAAGGGTCCAAGGCCCCAGGCACAAACTAAATCACAGTTTCCAATAATAAAAGACCATAGTGAAAGATGGGCCTAGCCACAAATCTAGTGACAAAAGGGCCCTATTGAAAAAGTTAACTTACTGATGGAAGGATGGAAGAGGGGGGGGGGGCGGTGTTGGCACCATAATAACCAGTGATCTACCGAATTATTTAGCTTTCTTCTGTTTTAGCTTTTCTCTCTTTCTTTTTTTATTGTTTTCATTATTTTTATCTGAGAGGGCCTAGGCCGCGATTGCGGCCTAGCGGCCCTGGCCAGTCGCTGGTAGAACTCAAATATAAAGCTGTCCCAAAACTAGAGATAATTTTTATATACATTTTCTTTAATGACATACGTTTTGTTTCAGTGATATGTATGTAGAAATTGTCAAATACTAGTGTACGTCCGACGACCGGTGCCCTTACCCTATTTTCAATTTTATAATTGTGTTCGTAAATTTATGCAAGTAAACCGTTGGTTGTATATAATTACAGTATTAGCAATTTGTGTGTGTAATAATATTCATGCCACTTGCGATGTATCCCTAACGTTATATAATATTTTTAAAGGTATCTCTATTTTTTTTAAAGTTATGTGGCTTTAAATGTCAACATTACATTGTTTTATTTAACAACAACAACAAATATTTCAGAACAAAAATTATATTTATCAAGAACGTTTTACACAAGTACCTTATATTGATCAATTTAATTAGGAATTGTTTGTATCTTAAGTGTTGAACTTAACTAAGGTAAACTCTAATACGAATTCTCATTTGTTTTCCTTCATAAAAGATCGTGTGTGGCACATACAATACCAGGCAGCGGACGGCTGCCTGTTTTCTGCCAAATAGAGAAACAAATGAATGTTCAACGTGCGCTGCGTTCGGAGTTAAAAACCACGTAGACGGTGGCGCCAGCTCTGCCTCTGGTGGAAGTTTTATAACTCTATGTATAATACATAGACTAATACTTGAGTATCTTGGTATATTAACATTTCATTTCGCCAGGAATTATATTTTTTTTCGTATAGAAACAGAATGGTACATTCACACCTCTTTTCTTACTAAATGATGAACAAATGAGTTTTTACTCAAATTATTTCTACATTCGTTTGTAATAAATAATTTTCCTTGATGCAATTTGATGCTCAATTTCTCGATCGTCTTAAATGTAAATAAGTATGTAGCATGACCTGAAATCTTGTTACGCCACTAATATATAGCGTATCAAGACTGATATATATGTAAAAATAACCATCAGTATTCATATTTTTAACTAAAGTGTAAGAATACTTAGGTTTATGCCCATATACTCCCCTAATTACCGTTAGTGTACTGCTGCCCAGTACTTGAATTGACATATTTTCGCATGGTGATTATTTTGTATAAATGACAGGAATTTACTGTCGGATCCAACATACAAGAGGGGCAAGAAGACTTTAGTGAGAGGAAAAGGAAATTTCCAGAGGGAATAATCCCCCGCCCTCCCGCCAATTTAAGACCTGCTGATACCTCGTATGAGCAATTTATCCAAAGAAATTGTTGCAGCGGGCAGAAATGTTTATGATAAGTAAGCAAAGATTCCCTCAGTCAGTTACAAATTTAGACAACAGATGGCAGGAGTGCGTTCTCTGCAGGAACTTCGGTCAGTCATCATTACTAGGGCTCGGAACTTTATAGAATGTCATCTTTTTCCTGTAGGTCTGGTAAAGATAAAATTAATTTTATTGGCGGTAACTCCTGTAGGTCTGGGAACAATGCCCATTATAATATTATAATATTATAATAAATACTCATTTCACCCTAAACTGAAGTAAAAAAAAGTGATTTTTATTTTGCATTATTTTCATATTTTGCCATTTTTCGGTTTATCGGAAATTTTCTTGTTTTTACACGTTTGCTCTGTAATCATCTTTGGTACAAATCTTGTAATTGATTTTTAACTCACTTCCCATCTTCCGATTTCTTTGAAATTTTGTAAACTCGCTTGCTTCCGATGACAATACAGTATTCAATCATTAGATATACGACAGAATAATCCAGTTAACTGTAATTAATTAATTAATTAAATGATTGGAAATTATCCTTAAATGCACACAACGCCGCATCTATTGTGTGAAGTTTGGGTTGCCTATCTCGCACGGAGTTTAATATTAATCTATTATACATAAAAGAATTATTAAAAAGGATTAAAAATACACACTTTTTAAGATAGACTAAAAAGTAAAAAATAATAAACTTAATTAATCTTATGACTCGGAAAATAAAAGCATGGGTGCTCTTAGATATTATGATTTTATGATAAGGTAAGCAAGAGCACACATGCTTTATTTTTCCGATTCATAAAATTAATTCAATTTATTATCTTTTACTTTTAAATCCATCTTTAAAAAGCGTGTTTTTTTATCCCATTTTAATTATTTTTTTTTAAAGTAATTTTATTTGTCACTTTTAGGGATATACTTTAGCTTGTAACATTTTCCAGTTTTCCTGTAATTGCTTACATGTTTCACACATTCTAAACATGCTAAAAACAAAGCACAAAGAATCTCACGATGGAGCAAACAGATGCCAGGCGTCAGGTCAGGTCAAGGTAAAGAAATTGCCCTGTAGAGCAGTGGTTCTCAACGTATTCCACTCGGGTCCAACAGCTAGTGACTCGGTCTAGCTTGCCTTCTTCCTTTTTTTTCTTTTATTGAGTAAAATTATTTGAATTACTCTTACCACCAAAATCACTAAGTCTCAGAAGTTTTGCAGTAGGAATAATTGGTTGCAACTGAAAGTTAAACAAGAAATTGTCTCTGAAGTGCTCTTTCCATATCAATTGTTGTTTTCTCCACTCCATAAACATCTGGAAACGATTGAGGAACTGATCGCGAAGAAGTCGAGCAAGGTCCACAAAGAAAACAAGAAAGAATGCAAATCCATGTTGCCAAATTCACTTTCGGCCTAAAAGTTATGTCTTTTTTTCTAACTAGACGATATGTCGTAGCATGAGAAAGAAAAAGAAACTTTTCCACTAGTTTCCAAGAGGTACACATCCGAGCCGCCGTAGCTCATAGGTAGAGCATTGGCGTAACATTCAGAGGCTCTGGGTTCGATCCCAGCGGCCGACTATCCTGACTGAGGGTTTTCCTCAGTCACACCAGGCAAATGCCGTGATGGCACCTACAACATAAGCCTTGGACGACACCTTCCCGAATCCTTTCCCCTCCTCTATCTCGGCCTGAGCCTCAGATGCCTAAAGGCCATAAATAAAATGCAATTATAAGAGGTACATTATTCCAACCCCGATTAGAACAGAATTTCATAAAAATGTCGAACGTAGCTCCTTTGATCTTGTATAACAGTAGTGGACTTTTAGATCTAACTGAGACAAACACGCAGTTCGATGGTGTACAACAATTCCGAATAAGGTGCATGTGGAAAATAGTATTTTCTTAATCAGTGGCATCTATACTGGCCACAAAAGCAAATATTACTCTTGTGTATTTTAGAATCTGTAAATGTTTTAAGTCTTACGTTAAATTTGAGTTATTAAGTGTTTCCCATTGAAGACAATAATATTACCAGTTAAGCTAGTAAGATGATCATAATTCGTAATGGTAATTAAATTATTTGAGCTTGAAAAGAAAATTGAGTTTTCTGTCCATAAACCTGTCTAGTTTTAGCTTCCTACATTCACTATGCTTTTTAATTTAATCAGCCTTTTTCTGAATTTGATCAGGTAATCACATACTGTAATAGAAAATAATTTTAAAAGTCATTTTTCTTCAAATTTTGCGGTAATTTTCTCACATTTTATAAGTCATATTTAGTGATTTTTTTAGGTTCATATTCCGAGCTCTATCTTTAGTATGTTGCTGTGCCCACGCTAGGCTAGCATCCTGCTTCGCAAACTAAAACTATTTTTCCTTTGGTAAATGTGCAATGTTAACATCTGTTTCATTAGTTGTATTTAGGACAAACGTCTTCATGCATGCGATGGAATTACAATGAAAGGATATAGATATTTCCTTAATGTATTCATGTTCAGCACAAAACTTATCCACAACACTAAACTTCTGATGTCGATAATGCAAAGACTAGATGTAATATTATAGATTAAGAGGAAGAGGGACTTGACTACTGCCGCCTACAAAATAACCGTTCAATTCAACATGGATTTCAAACATTTCTACGAATATCATGGTTTTATGTGCTTACTTCAAAAAAATGGCTCATTAGCCCCTTAAACACAATACATGGCATAGTAAAAATAAATAACTGAAGGCTCTACGACGTGTTTTTTCTTAGACATAAAGGATGTTTTAGTAGCCCATGTAACAACTTTCTTATGGAACTTCCCATTATAATAATCCTTATTTCTAAACAGAAAATAGCACGCATGGTTTTCACTTAAGTACGTTCATAATTCCACGAAATATATTGAAGGGGCTATTGAGTCATTTTTCAGAAGGAACCACATGAAAGTACGATATTCCTAGAAATGTGTGAAAACCCATGTTAAATTGGACGCTTATTTTGCAGGCCGCCGTAGCCAACTCCCTCTCCCTCTTAAAACTGCAAAATATTTTTGTTTATGTAATCCAGTCATGTGATATAAGGATTTTGACAAGTGTGTAGATGCGCAGATAATTAGTCCACTCAATATATAATATTAACAAATTGTTTTTCTTGTGTACAGTACAAGGACGAATTTAAGATCAACACAGTTAACGGGAAAAATTTACCTTATCATTTCAGACTTTGGTGGATTTTTGTATGTTAGTAGGTCCTGATGAGAAACACCCAAACTGTAATATTGTAGTTCTGTGTCATATATTTCTGGAGTTACAGTATCTCAAATTTTGATTTTATCCCCTAAATTCTAAATTTTGTGTTACATTGATTATTAAAAATGCTTGTAACTTTTGTCCTATTAGAGATAGATATATAATTCGTGCGTGATTGTGAAGGCCCTTGACAGACCTTTCAGTTGATATGCAACATTTGCCCCTCCCTATGATTTTGAAAATTTTAACCTTGAACTTTGACCTTTTAATCTTGAATAGCAAAAATGACGTTACCTCCGATTATTGTGTGCACTTTTCGGAGAAAAATGGTCTTTTATTGGTGAAGACAACAACAAAGTTTCATAATGGGATACCTATGGGGAGATTTGGATCTTTTAAATTGTATTTGGGACTGTTAAGCATTTTTTGGCACAGGCCGGAAAATAGTGTTTGTGCTTATGCGCCCCCCATCCTCGTGTGTAGTTTGATAAAAAAATATTGTGAATAGTGTCATTGTATTGGTTGAAGCAAAAATTAGGAAAAGTGATGGGGAGGGGTCTAATTATGGCCGCCGGAATATGCGATTTCTAGTATACAAGTGACCATATCTTTGGATTTTTTACACCTAGAGTTATAGCGTTGGTGCCTAATTTTTGTAAGGTTTCAACAGTAAAATCGTTATCAAATGATGGTAGCTATTTGGGAAATCCATCTTGAGATATGGAGAGGGAAAATCCATCATGACTATGGGTAAATGAGGTAAATCAATGTGTCTAATCTGGCGTGGAATGACTTAGTATAATGTAAATAGTATTTCTTATACAGGGTGTCCGTAAAATAATTAGTGGGTTTTCTTCCTATATAGTTGATTTTAAGGTTCCGCGTACAGTTTCGTAAAGAAATATTGAGAGTAGTGGCATTTTATTCAGATTCATTCATTCAGAAAAATTGATGATGGCCATCTTAGTTCCGCATCTAGGGGGGAAGGGGCAGAGGGAGGGGGGGGGGGAGAAAATTACTAAAACATAAAATTTCGCGTTAATAAATAAATAATAAAGATAAATGTGTGCTGGAGCATTAAAATTAGTTTATTATGTTCAGTTTTAGGTAAAGCAAGTTCATAAAGATTACCTAATCAGTAACCTAGATATTAAATATTGGGTTGAAATGTCAAAAATATGAAAAATGTATTATTTATTTTTAGCATTTTCATTTCTTTTCCGTAAATACTTCAGTGTTTGTAATATTTGGTCTACTTTTTGGTGAACCTGCTTCAAACAGAAGTGCAACTGAACGGGATATGTACATATATGTGCACACATAGTGTACACAACCTGTGTACACCCCACTCACACAAGAAAACGGATAGAAAAGATGGTCCTAGACAGTGCGCAAGCGCGGTGTAAAGCGACGACTACATAGGAAACACGTAAATAAATACGGGATTTACACAATGTAGCTTCATCCACTACATTCGTTAATGATACAACAGATGTAGGGAAGTCATTCACAAATTGGAATTAACTGTTGTGAATGGAAGGCTCCAAGCATCGCCCAGCACTGTGAGAACACCAAGTTAAAAACCTGATTTTAATTTACCTTTGAATTCGGAGAAGCAAATTGTAATCTGTTTTCTAGAACTTAAACTTCTCCCTTCCCCTTCTCATAATTTTGAACAAAGCACGTTATCTATAAAGCTCTTATTGGGCTTGTAATTGATATTTCAAGCAGTTCCAATAAAAAGTAGACACAAAATTAGAATCGTTGAAGTATGCACGCAAAAGACACGAAACTGTTAAAATTATTAATTTTTTCATGCTTTAACATCTCCCCCCCCCCCAACTCCCTATATTTAAAATTTACGTTCTTACTAGATAATTATTCTGATGTTGCTTCACTTAAAACTGAATATAATGAGGCTAATTTTAATGCTCTAGCACACATTTATCCTGAATTAATGCGAAATTTTGTGTTTTAGTAATCCCCCCCCCCCAGTCGCGGAACTGAGATGGTCACCATCAATTATCTGAATGCACACGGGACCGATAAGCAAACCCATTAAATGACAAACTTTTGCGAGATGATTATTTACATGAAATCCAGAAAAAAGTTCTTTTAATGAAAATTCGAAACGATCGTAGTTTCAGAGATACAGTCACTCAAGGTCACGGCGGCATCGTCATAACGTCATATCTTTATACATAGTGGCGTAATTGGTGTCGGTTTATCAACTCACAACGGAAGTATTAAGTCCGGTATATCCATTTAAGTCACTTGAAGGAGGACCGCATAGACAGGTTAGGCAATGTAAGAATTGTACTGTCAAGAAATTTAGAAATCGCCTGTGCGTCGCATTCGCCAATCATAAACATCATAGGCGTATTGGGTATATTTTAATTGTGGTTTGCTAAGCTTATACCACAGTAATGATATTACGTCATTTTCTGTGAAGATGCAGTCCTAATTTTTGAACTCTTGTAACTCCAAAGCTAGACAGCTTTCAAAATTTTTTCAAAGAAACGTTTTATTGTTTCGATGTAATTAATAATCTCCCGAAGTTTGCACTATTATTTTATGAACACCCTGTATATGCAGTTTCTTCGTTTTACTACTTTGTGATGCAAATCGAATTTAGAAATCCTTGTTTCTTAGTAGATTCTGTTAATTCTTATCTCGTACAAAATGAATTTAGAAATCCTTACTTGTTAACAGATTCTATTAATCCTTGAATGTGATGGAAAATGAATTTAGAAATTCTAATTTGTTAACAGATTCTATTAATCCTTGAATGTGATGGAAAATGATTGTTAACAGATTC
>JAGDQP010025866.1:0-26481 GCA_022664845.1 Lepisma saccharinum
GTCGTCACTGACTACAACAAGTAACTTGTTGACTGATTTTACTGTTATTAGATTGACCTTGACATAACCTAGATTAATTTACTTCCTTTGCATAAGAGTAAACAATTTTCATAAGAAATAAAATACCTATAAATGTAGTATAACATAGAATAGTATAAAAAGAATCAATTGGCTGATATTATTTTCACTACATTGACATTACATAGTTTCATATACAGACCATAATGGCGTAGCAAATTATTGCGAGGTCCTGGGCGAGAAACATTTGTGAGGTCCTCAGATTTTTTAAATAATAATGTTAAAAAATTCTTGAAAATATTTAATTGCAATGTATAGCTTCGAACAATACACAAGGCAGTGGTATGTAAGGACAACATATAAAATCGTTTTAAATCTGCATTCATAATTATTTCTATTTACCATTATTAATTGTTCAATCGATGGATCTTTAAAGGTCGGTGCCAAATAGTTTTAGACCCCTTGTTTTTTGGGAGGCCCCTGAAGATGCGAGGCCCTATTCACTCACTTCGTCCGCCCTTGCGACGTCTCTGTTCATACATTATCTAAATGCTGTGCATAAGAAGTAATGTATCTATAAATGAAGTACAATACAAAATGTTGACATCACTATGTAAGATTACAAGAATTCAAGTGAACTTAAAGAATTATTGAGTTTCGAGGACTTTACTTCAATGCAGGCAGTGGAAGGTTTTGATTTCCGAGTCAGTCGTTGACGGAACTTGTATTTTTGGCGTACCTGAACATAGTTTACATATTGATTTTATAATATCAAAGATCAGTTAAGTTATTGATGTTAAATTTTGCGAGACACTCGCGCGAGACAACACTTAAGTTTCGTCTCGCACATCTATTTTCAGTCTCGTCTCGCAAATCTATTATAGGTCTCGTATCGCGTCTCGTATCGTTTGCGAAACGAGAACGCGAGACGACGCACTATGGTGCCAAATACCGAAAACGTGGCGAAAAGTCCCCAAAACAAAGTTGTAAGTAGGGAAAGTTTAAGTCTCTCAATAGTTAGGTTGGTACCTGCCGCCTTCAAAATGAGCGTTTACAACGGTCAGTATAAGCAGCTGACTACTTTAAGCTGCTGTAACCTCTCGTGAATAGCGAGTCGCATATCGCCACATTGAAACGCTATCGGTAATTTATACTCGACCGCGCAGAGTATTTTTTACTGTTTACTAGTTTGGCATACATTCAAATGGAAAAAACTGTTGAAAGTAAGTATATTAATTGTTATTGTATAACTTAAACAATTAAAATACGCTTGTAAATTGTCGATTTTCAAATGTCGTGATGCAAAAGTCGAAAGTCCCACGATGTCCCACGGTCAAATAACTTGTTCTTATGACCAAAATCATTGTTTAACATAGTACTACAAAGCCTGAAGCCCGTTCGTGCCCGTTTTGTATTGTTCATTTTTTATGCAATGTTTCCTTTTAGGAGCCATTAAACATTTCCCTGGTTTTAGTTCTTCAAATAATTGTTTGTATTGTTAGTTTTGTTGATTTCTTACATCTGCCTCATAATTTTCCAACAAATAACATTAAATAAAGAATCTGTGACCTCAACAATATTATGGATGCCGATTTCCATTGATATATTAATATTTTCTATATTTAAGTCCTCCATATTGGATCCGCCATTTTGTTTTTTGAAAAAATAATGTCAAATTTCAATTCAGCGATCCCAAAACCATTATTATATGTAAGTTTTCAAAAACAAAACCGATTTGCATTTATTGAACACATTTTTCAATTTCATATCCCCCATATTGGATCCGCCATTTTTTTTTTTGACAAAACTAATGTCAAATTTGAATTCAGCGACATCAAAAACACTATTGTAGTGAAGTTTCTGAAAAATAAATCATGTTTTCGACTTTTCGCCACGTTTTTGGCACTTGGTACCACTGTGCGACGTTGTTTTACTATTATGTTAATAAATACGAAATTAGCATTACATGTCAGACGTCAAAATTTGTTATAAAATTTATTTCTGTCACAATCCAGAAATAAAAAAAAGTACACACAAAAAATTCAATCCTCACTCATAAGACCTTCGATAATAACAATTGATTTCGAGTGTCCCGACATCCAACGTTGGTGTTCTTCATTGACCGTGGTTTTTGCCACCAAAAGTCACACAAAACCGCTGCCGCTCCCGCCCTTATGTGTCATCAAATAATTTTACCTATCACGCTATGACCGCGACCGCGCCCCCCATGGTGCTGCTGAACTTACTTCAGGAGTCTTCTCATTCAAAACTGGAAGAAAGTGTTAATGCGGTAGTTGGCAACTGAAACAAAACTTTGTTCTTTCTACTCGCCGACACACATGCCGCTGTGCTTGGCGATCGACTTGCTTCGAGACCTTTTCAGCGAATTAATTCTAAGAAATACTCCGCTAAAGGTACAGCGTATTCAGAAATAGTCCAGGATGCATTCTTAACATTATTATTTTGGTAGCTTTAAGCCTCTTGAGTGACAGGTGATCGTCACAATCTATCTTCAAAAGCACTGTAAATAGTTCTTTGCATTGTTCATTATGGAAAGCATCCCCAACACGTTCGCAACCAATGACCTTTAGCCCAGCTTAGTAACTAACAAAGATTGTGTACGAAGGTGCTTTAAAATCGAGCGATTGGTGGAATCATCAAACCCAGGTCCACTTTTACGAGTGATAGATAGTTCAGTTCTGTCGGTAGAAGGGTTGTGCAATAAGTTAGTTATACTAGTTTTTGTTCTCTACGTTTTCAATAACGTGATCATGCAGATGGAGGTGTTTGAAGGTGACAGAAAAGGTTCAGTAATATACGGGACAAGTAATGGCTACTGTTACTACAAACAACGAGCGTTGGGGGAAAAGATATATTTGGAATGTCGAGTAAAGAATTGTGATGGCCGTGCAACAGCAAAATATGAAAATGAAGGTGAATTGTCGTTCATTGTAACTCGTGGACATTCATGTGAAGAGGATCCAAACACTATTCATAAGCTGAAGATGCGTAAAGAGTTAAGGGAAGAAGCCGTAAAGCAGCCATATATGCCATTAAAGCAGTTATACGACACTATCAAAATAAGGTAAGTCCTTTTCTTTTTCACGACCTTTTCTGATCAGGATCTCGAACTGGTGAAAAATACTCAATCACAATACTGTTCAATAAAATGGTAAAGCTGATTAAGTTCTTTTATCATGGATTCCATGTTTTTTCTCCAATTAATATGAGGTGTTATATTTGAAAGGGGCGGATCCAGCGGGGGGCAAACACTCCTCCCAGACTGAAGAAAGGTTGCATATTTTATATACTATAAAATTAACAAAAATACACCCTGGCCAAAGCATTTTATATATTAATAAAACTTGTGTTACAGTTGCCGATATATATATCAATGGACTTTATCCAAAGCTATTATGAACAATATACAAGTATAAAATTATAAAATAAAACCACTTAGTTAGATAGGAAGTGTTAATTTGTCCTCATCATACGTCGTTACAATATTATGCTCAGCTTGGCGGCGTATTACTCAGAAGATTTTTTTTTTTTTTTTTCGAGAAAAGCTCGATTCGTTCATGTCTTTCTTTCAATATATAATTTGTGCTCTCCGTCCGTTCTAAATCTGCCCTCTTTTTCTTATTTATAATTTGCAGAAAATACAGGTAAACTAAAATCAAATGTTCTTAAACCTCTGCAAATATTTAATTTTAGTGAAGGGAAAGAAAGGGAAAAAATGGATCTTCATGGAGGAGAGGCAGGGAACGATAGATTATTATTAAAAAATAAAAAAGTTTGCTAAATGCTCTGCTGCTGTCTGATGCCGACATACTGACAAGGATAAGTTTTTGAGTGAGGCACATTAGTGACAAAAGTATTTAGAAACTTTTATTTTATTTTTTTTATCAATTATTTATTTATTTTGGTTTGCAAGCAGATAGGGCCTAACTTGCATAAACGATGTCTCTAGCTAGATCGCATTTTAAAACTTGATGGTAGTTTATTTATTGGCAAAACAATGAAAGAAAGCAACAGTTGTCAGCGATTAGCTTGTGTTTGAAAGTATTAGAAATATTATAACATCTACAAAATGAACGCTACTGGATGCACAGGCGCGAATTAAAAGTCAGATCAGATAGAACATGCGCGAAGGATCAGAAATCAGAAGTAGAAAATGTGTCATATGAACCACAGACGAGCACTACACTAATTCATGTTATTTGTTTCTCTATTTCCACTTTTAAATTTGTTTATGTTTTGTTTACCAAGATCCAGTTTTCAGGGAGCTTTTAAAGCTAACGATTTAGAGCCAATTGTTATATTATAACGTTCTATGTAGTGAATAATAATAATAATATAAAAAAAACACCGGTAATCTTTACAACTCACAGGAACGGAGCAAACAAACTTTCAATATGCAGTTCCCTGTCCTTCCAAGATTTTGTGCTTTTTTTTTCTTTTTTTTTTAATATTGTATTCGCGACGAAGTGTATTCATGATTCATCGAAAAAAGTAAACATTGTTTCATCTCTTAACGGTACAGTTATATTCCCAACATCTTATGCCAGCCATGGCCAACCTTGGCCCGCAGGCCACATGTAGCCCTCGAAGCCTTGATATGTGACCCATGGCCTGAAAAGTTCTTAAACACATTTTTCCTTTTTTATAAATTTTTTGTATGAAAGTTTTATTTGAAATATAAAAAGAACTAGAACACATATAATGTAAACAAACTGAAACTATTGACTTTTACAACCCAGGGAGGGCCAATTCATGTTTGAAATAAATAAATCTTGTATGATTTTTTTACATGAAAAATTAAACTTTTAAGTACAATGATATTCTGAAAGGTGTCACCTTTTGATAAATTCAAAAGGAATAAAATTTTAAATTCATATTAACTACTTTTAAAATTTATAGTACATTTTCAACTACAAAACTTCAATTTTTGGATTCTAATTGTACAAAAGTTAACATTTTTAAAAAAATACAAAAGAGTTGACAAGTTTTTCATTTTGTAAATTGTTGGCCCGCAAGCTGGTGTCCAACAACTGAAGTGGTCCGATGTATTCAAAACATTGGGCACCCATGTCTTATGCGTACATTCTTATCATAAAATAAGAAAGTCAACTAATTGTTCTTTATCGACGCCAATAAAAATAAACAATCCAACTAATATTTGAATCGCTTGATGTTAAAACGGGACGACTTCATAGGAAATCTTAAATACAAGTCCCGTTTCAACATGAAGCTATTCAAGGGGGCACGGTGGATCAGTGGTAGAGCGCTTACCTCTGGTTCGAAGGGTCGACGGTATCAAAGTTTATACTGGTTTTAACTATATATACAAATCATTTGGTGTAAATAAAATATTGCAGAGTTCAAATTTATATTTCCGCAAAATGATCGCCAACGCATACATGGCTGCGCAAATGTCAGGGGAAGCAGTCATGTATAATATTTAATAACAATATTAAATAATAACAATAATAATATACCATCTTTAATATGTCTCACTAAGATATTCATAGTATTTCCTTGTTTTTATTATTTCTGTACGTCATGAGGAAATGTCAGTAAAGTGATCAAATCAAAACTTCAAATGAATAACACTCTGGTTGTGAACATCCTGAATTTTTTGTCTCATTCCCTAACATTCATAATGGACCATCTCGTTCATTGTATTTGATATTTACGTATTTCTACATACTGTATTTTACCTAAAAGTTTGAATTGGCTGTAAACTTAACACTTCCGAAAATAAAAAAGCGTTCCGTTTCGCGAATGTTACATTTCGACCTTTCGATCAAAGCAACAACCCCTGACTATTTGTTAGTGGTACATGTCTTAGCTTGTTAGGTTCAAGAGGGTGAAAAAATAGAAATTAGGAAGAAGAATAAAACAATAGACAGAATTAGGATTCATTGTGAGAAAACGCAGACGTATACGACATGTAAGTTTCATTACACATGCATTTATTTCCACACATCAAATGAATAGGTGACACAAAAACATTGTAACTGGCAAAAAAACAAATTTTACAGGAGGGACAAAAGCGTTTCCAGGATCTGTGTAATGGTCTTTTCAATGGTCTTTGCACGATGACATATGCTATATTCTATATACAGTATAATATATGTTCCAAAGTTCATGTGCCTTTATATCTGCCCGAAAGTTCCAACAGACGTCACTTTTTTCTATTATTGAATAGAACATTATTCCATCTTAACCTCAATTTAGCTTTAGATGTTTATTACGTTTTTCGTGCCACCAATCCCGCAGCTAGGGGGTGTTTTCGGGGATGGCTTTCTAAATTTTCCTTGGCTTCTATAATCTATAATGTATCATTATGGTTATTATAGACATAGAGAGAGATAAGACTTGGGCCCCCTAACTTCTTCATCGTCTGGGGCCACGGTGGCTCAGTGGTACAGCGCTCACCTCTGGTTTCAGGGGTCCCTGGTTCGATCTCAGGCAAAGTGAGTTTGTAGTGGACGACATCGTGTTCGTGGGTTTTCTCGGGGTTCTCCCGTTCTCACTTTCTCATTCCACCAATTCTTTCATCATCATTCACTTGGAATTTCATTCGTCTCCTTTAGCACTTCGTTTGCATAAGCGTGGGACGTTAAACTAAAGATTTCATTTTCTTCATCGTCTCTCCAAACTTTAATGAATGGCTGCGGGTTTGCGGGTCATAGAAACCTGCACAGGTCGAGTTTGGCCCGAAGCCCGGCCCGGTCCGCGGCCAGGTCAGCTCTGCTATTTCTTTGCGCCGAGTCGGACTTCGGCGGGCCGATATTGCTTTCTCTTCGGGCTCGCCCCGATTAATTGAAGTTCTTTAATAATTACTGACTTTGGTTAACAGATAACTGGAATAAATCCAAAAGTTGAAGTCTGTGTGCAGGTGGAATAAAAGGTATTACAAACAATGCAATATTTACAGTTGTTTTTCCTTGCACTTGCTTTGCGACTCGGGTCAAGAAATGGTAGAAGTTATCGGGCCGGGCTTGGGCCAAAGCCATCCAAAATTTTACCTCGGTACATTCTGGTTCGTGTCGGAAAATACGGCTCCTGCAGGTCGCTAGCGTGTCATGACTTATTCAACTCCTATACGAAGCTCTCTGATTCCTTATAGTAAGAAGCCACATCTTAAATAAAGGCACTAATACATGTATTTATTATTTACTGTAACAAATGTGTGAGAGGGACATGCTGAGGTACAAAATACAGAAAACTCTCGATTACCCGTGCTAAAGTCGCACAGATAACCGATTAACAAGGATAATCCATAACGTGTACAATCAAGGGCGGCGACGAAAATTTTGTTTAGGCCCAGGGTGGGCCATGAAAATATGTTCTTAACAGTCCTCCGTTGTTATGAATGTCCACTACACAGTACACACTATACACTTGCACTCACGTCTCCCCAACAAAAGACGAGAATTGTTGAATGTTCAAATACTAATAGATGTTTCAGCAACATATAAAGCAAAAACTTATATGAAAAATATAGCAAGTACAATATTCCTAAACCTCTCTTCAAATAGTTATTGAATATGTAGTGACGTCGATGCCCTGGCATGAAAGTGTACATCTCTTTTAGAAGGGTAACCATGTTTCTTATTTGTGGACCAACTTTATTAATTAAAACAGGCTAAATTAATAGGATATTGGACTTCGAGTAGTTAAAACCCACGTTATTGTTCTACAGGGGGAATTGTATTAAGATCAAAACATCTGCACAATAAACTGATCCGTACCGAAAATGTATTAATAATAACAAGCTAAACTAATGATATTCTACAAAAACAATCTAATAAAATAGTAATATATGTCCGCCCGCTTCACTGGGTCCTGTCTGACCATCTAATGCTTGATTTGGTCGATATTAACAACATAATATAATACAATACTACGCCCCCAACTCCCTTGGTCGTTCCTCGCTTCGCTCGAGTGACTCAGCTAATATATTACTACTGAAGCCTTGTCTGACATCTGTCACATGATTTGGTAACTACCTGAATTTTTAAAAAATTAAATTAAATTTTTAGTTTAACGTCCCACAGTTATGCAAGCTAAGTGCAAAATGAGACGGATGAAATTGCAAGTGAATGATGATGAAAGAAATGGTGGAATGAGAAAGTTAGAAGAAACGGGAGAACCCTGAGAAAACTCACAGATACGATGTCGTCCACTACGAACGTACTTGGACGGGGATCGAATCTATGACCCTCCAAACCAGAGGTAAGCGCTCTACCGCCGAGCCACCGTGTACTCCTACCTGAAGTTTTGTATGACATCTAGCGTAAGTACTTGAAGTTAACAATATATAAACGGCTTTTTTACTTCTTCTTCTTTTTTTTTGTTTGATGACATATCTGCACGGTGTGCGATTTGATGGGGAAGTTGAGGGGGATTTCCTCCTCTCTGCCTTGAGCCATCCCACCCTCTGGTTATGAATGACACATCCCAACCAGTTAAATATTCCCCACTCCCACTGTGTATCTTCCCTTTCTGGCATTAACGCATTAAGCAACAATTTTTTTCGAAATTGTTTCCGGAAATCTGTGCTGCTTGGAATTTTAAGACGCATGGAATAGTCTAATATTGATGTACTTTTATCTTCACCCATTGCCGTCAGCACACAGTTATTTTGTACACTTTTGTAGAACTTATAAAAAATACACCCTTTAATTAAAAACAGTCCTTTTCAAATTACATACTCTAATTTGACGCTTGAATTTTAAGAAATTAATTAAAAGTATCAAATTTAAAAATATACTGGATACGATATTTGCAATTTTAAATAATGGAATCTTATTGTAGAAGGGGTTTATGAAAAAATATTGCCAAATATTGAATACTACCTGCAACTTTAAGATGGTAAACGCAGAATATGAATTAGGCCCCTGATCAGTGGTTTATCCAGGATTCTACATTTGGGGGTGAAGAAAAAATTTTGGGGGTGTAAATAATTACAAAATATAAATTTTCCGATATGAAGGAAAAACATTTCCGTGTTTATTTATCACATTTACTATTTTTCTTCTACTATGTAAACCACTGTACCTTTTTGTGACCGCATTTAACTCCTAATATACTATGGGAAAATGTAGGGCCATTTTGTTTTTTCCAAATTTACAGGAATGAAAGACAGACTGAAGTTAAAATATCTGTTTTACCATTCATAGAAGCAAAAACAACTCATGCAATCCGTGAAACATTCTGCTATATGTCGAATGACCACCTTGATTACCATACGTGGTTCAGTAAAACTTAAATTTATCACACAATGGTACTATTACAAAACTGTTTTTCCGTTTTTTTTTCGGGGTTCAATCTTTCCGATTTTTTAAAAACACAATCCACCACCAATCGTATTTACAAATTGTAGTTACCAATGTTGATTATACTTGTTTCGTAGCAAACATGAAATTTATTTCTTAATAAGACGCTTCTGATTGTTTTTCTCTGAATTTAAATTTTGCAAAACGTAACAAAGAGAATTTACTGTTACTTTCGTGGATGCTATTAAATTGACTCAGTATTTATCATGTGAAACGCAACGTGGTATATTTATAGTATGGTCCTGGCAGTGATTTGAAGAAGCTTGAGAACGGTTCTACCAAATGGAAAATTTACAGGTGCAATTGGATATTTGTGATTCTACAGCAATTAACCTAATCGAACCTTATCTAACCTAAACTAATTAAAACTTAATGAATCTAATGCTAATCAATGAACATGGAAAAAAAATGAAAAAAAAAAGTACATAGAAAAATACACACAAGCGGAATTATAGATACCTGTTGTGGCTGGTGATGTGTGGCTGCTTTTGATCTGGATCCACAGTCATTACTTTTCCTCTTTGAGTTCAACCAATTCTCTAGAAATGTTCCAGACATTTTAAACTTCTTTCTCACACGCTTCACTAACACGAATCACTTACTTTCTAAGATAACAACAAAAGTTTCTTCTCACCAGCAGTTATTTCAAATCGAGTTCATCTTTCTATATCCCTATCAAATATCATACAGAAAAAAACACGAAAAGCGCATGACCATTCACATTCTACGTTGTCAATATACAAGTATGCAGTGTAAAAAATAGCTGTGTTAATTCAACACATTGCGGTGTCCCAGCGTGACTACCACTTTTGGGTGTAAAATCAACACAACACACGGTGTTGATTTCAGTACTAGGAGAAAGAAGTTACGGCTGCAGGTAGACTTGAACATGGATTACTCAGTTAGAAGTCGAGCATCTTACGGACTTCGCTAAATCGTCAGACTAAAAGAGCACTAGATTGAAACAATATAGATGATAAAAAAATGTTGCTGAGCCCCAAAAACAAACAAAGTTACCCTCACGACTTATGCCATGATTTAATCACTTTTGCACTGGTCAATTAGGGATCACAATCCTCATTTATTGAGAATATGTTCCATTTCTATTAAAACCAAGCGCAGCGTTTGATATGTTGTTACGATAAGAAAGTAGTAATGCTGCTCAAGTGTTTGGCTGTCGCCATCTTGCTTGCTTTCATAGAAATAGAATATTCTCAATGAATGGGAATTCTGTTTCTCATTTGAAAAATAGGAAGTGATTAAAGTCGTGCAAGTAACTTAGTGTGTTTTGGGGATTCAGCAACATATATTTGATCCCATACACTGTTTAAACATATAGTGTAGTCGTTTAATTCAAATGTTGTTCACTAAATATCGTTTGCATGTAGTTCCTCTTCTGTCTGATGATTTAGCCAAGTGCCGATCCGGGTGGTCGTGCGGGCTAGTGCGGTAGTCTAGCGACTCCAGGATCGCGGGTTCGAATCCCGCCTCGGGCATGGATGTGATTTTAACTGTGTTGTCCGTAAGTAGGTTAAGAAAGATAAACGAAAAATAAATGGTCCCAATCGTATCAATAAACGCAATGTACTATGAAAGTTAAATAAACGAGATTAAAAAAAAAAAAAAAAAAAAAAGTCGGTTAGACGCTTGACTTCTAACTGAGTAACCCATGTTCAAATCTACCTGCAGACGTAAATTTTGCACAGTATCGAAATCAATACCGTGTGTTGTGTTGATTTAACACACAAAAGTGGTAGTCACGCTGGAACACCGCATTGTGTTGAATTAACACAGCTATTTTTGGCAGTGTACGGATTTAAGTAATTTGTTTTCAACTTTCCCGCGTATAGACACTGAACAAATGTATTGTGTTTTAGTATATTCACGCATTTGAGGTTACGCTGTTTTTAGATTTACCATGCATAACGATAGAGAGTTAGATTAGATTAGATTTTATTTCATTCTGTTGACCATAAGCATACAATTATGTACAATGGTCAGTAGTTATAACAGATAATTATACATAGATGAACGAAAAAATATAATAGAAACTAGGATGCTACAAGACATAAAAAAGAATGTAGAAAATATTTAAAATAAATGAATAATTACATAATATATACAGGAATTGTAGTGTATAACACTTCTGTTACTAATTAATACATTGCAATAGTTACATTTCCAGTAATTTTTTTTTTTTACGTATATCTTTATAATTCAACGTTTCAAAAAAAAAAACTTAACACTCCATGTACTCCTTTATGGAGTAAAAACAATGATATAGTAGAAATGACTGTAGTTCTTTTCTGAATTGATTAAGAGGGTTTCGAGCCTTTATATACCTAGGAAGTTTATTATACAAAACAATACCAGTGTATTTGCATCCCTTTTCATACAAGACAGTACGATGTTCCACTAAGGAGAAATTGTATTTATTTCTAGTGGAGTAACTGTGTTGGTCCCCTACAAAATTAAGCGTAACTTCTAGGTGTTTCTTAACAAATACAAGTATGTTAAGTATGTACTGGCAAGGTAGTGGAAGTATACAGAGCTTTTTAAAGATTGGCCTGCAATGTTCTCTAGGTTTAGCACGTGTCATGATTCTAATAACTCGCTTTTGTATTTTAAATATGATATTGGCTTTGCTTGCATTGCCCCAAAATATAATGCCGTACATTAGGTGCGGCTGAAATAAACTGAAGTAGATCATTCTTAAGGTAGACCCGTTGAGTACATTTCTAAGAACCAGAATTGCATACTGAACACGGTTTAGTTTTTTGCTAAGTTCTGATATGTGCTTATCCCAGGATAGGTTTTCTTGTATCCATAGACCCAAAAACTTAGTTGATTTTACGAATTCTATTGCCTCGTTTGCAATTCTAATCATTGTTGGTTGCGCGTGTTTGTTACGCGAGTGGTGGAAATTTATTATTTGTGTCTTTTCCCCATTAACTTTTAGTCTATTTACTCTGACCCAGTTAGTCAGTTTTGACATAGTCTCATTCAAGTTGTCTTTGATTATTTCATGATTATTAGCTTTCAATATTATATTTGTGTAGTCCGCGTACAGTGTGGTTTTAGTTGGATGAATCATATAGGGGAGATCGTTAATATATATCAGGAATAAAAGTGGTCCTAAGACTTACAATGCGTAACTTTAAATCACTACAGCACATAATATATCCAACAGGTTTTTGATTAATTTTAAGACAAACAGCTCTAAATAAAGCCATTTGTTCAATGTAGTTCATATTCAGGTCATACTATTGTTCTTGATATAACTTAAAGAGTATAGGATTTCATCAGCCAAGGGGTGCAAATAGTAACCAGGAACCGTGCTACGACCGAAAAGAAGTTAAAACTGTTCAATGACAGTGAGATAATATGAATGAGACAAACATAAAATTGTTATAAGTGATGATTTTTAATTTGTGTTCTATGTGTCACACCACTGATTCCCAAAGTGCACCAGATTTAATTGGAGGGGGGATGCCAGAAAAATTTGGGGGGGGGGGTGTTGAGGGGTGCTGGGTGTGTGTTGATAAATCACTGCTCCTGATGTATATGAAACATACAAACTATTTGTCAAGCTACGTGGAATCGGCTATCCCCCCTCTGAAAAATTGACAAATCGCAGACTGTGTCTGCATATCAAAACGAACATGTAAAAAAATGATCGAAATTGGTACATTGGGAGAGACTGGCGAACTCTTAATAGTTTTTCCAAAAATCTTTTGATATATAAGATTCCAAAACATTAAAAAGAAAAAAAAAGATTGTTGGAAGAACATACCAGTGCCAAAATATGATCTACACTTTACACTTTTCAGTTTGCACCCCATTAAGGAAACTTTCCATTACATTATCATACTAATTGTGATACCACGAAGTGAAATCATGTCAATTATGAAAGATAAAATGATAGTTAGTTCGACTAATTGAGTGAATATTGAAATTAAACTCTAATTTTAATTCAATTCAAATTACAGTTTTATTTTTGTTTATGAGGGAACGTTGAAAAGATTTCAATTTTTATTATGAGAGAAAATATATTGATGACCCTGACAGTAATAGAGTGAAGACTGAAGAGTCAAATTTTAAAAAGTCTGAAATGTGAAAAGTACATTTATCAGTTTGTAAGAAATTGAAAAATAATGCCTAAAGGAACATGCTTCAGTGTTCAAGTCTGGAAAATACGACAATTTCATTCATAAAATTATAAATGTTGTTGGTGAAGGTGCCTACAATAGAATGAAAAGTGAAATTATTATAGATTTTGTATTGAGTAACCAGCGTACCGTGTATCTTCGTGACTTTCATCTTTGCTTATTGGTTGCACATCATCTTTGTTTTGCTTTGATTCATTTCCAGACCTATTTTTTCACTTTCTTCACAAAACTCTTTCATTCTTTTTTATTACTATTATTTTTTCTGCGCTTCCAGCGAAGAGAATATCGTCGTCTACGAATCTGAGATGATGATATATATAATAACTGTTCTGTTTCCAGAACTGAACTTCCGAAGAAAGTAAATACGCGGACATATACAGGTTAACAAGAAAATTTTCTTAGGCCACTCGGACCCACATGACAGCTAACGTGTTACATTTCAACCCTGTTGAGCTTAGTACCATGTTCTAACACATACGTCGTCATAACACATAGTACCAACCACCCAATGCAATTTCAACCAACAACGTTGATTAGGACTATAATTAAGGCAGGGGTGGCGAACGTTTAGAATACGTTGGGCATCAGGTTGCAGGCCACAATTTTGAAAATTTAAAAACAGTCTCCGTAAAAAAATCCAGATTTTTAAAAATTTGTTAACTTTTTAGTAATTTAGGGAAAATTAAAACAAACTTCTAAAACTACTTTTTTGAGGACGCGGGCCACGAGTTGGCCATGCTTGAATTAAGGTCTCTCTCTCTCTCTCTCTCTCTGCGTGTGTTTTAACGGAGACCAACATCGAGACTATATGAAAGCCCCAACAGGGAATCAAAGCCACAACCTTATGCGTCAAACGCAGGCATAATATCCATTCACCTACACATGGCTATTCTTTAATAACGTGTTTGAGGACTACTCAATTAAACTATTTTATATTAATGTATCTATACATTTTTGTATCTTACGATCTTTAGGCACGTGGAACTCAAATCATGAAATGGGGAGAAATTAAAGTTGGAGGAAAGGAGTTAACCACACAATAGTTTCAAAGTATCATATCAGTATTTGTCTTATGTTATTATGAAGAAACTATTTTGGCTAACCCTATCTAACTCTAGATATATTTATGAATAGCAATTATTTTAAAGAAAATGTTCTATAGCTCATTTTAAAGTTTTACCTTTATTTTAGGTACCCAGCAGACGTTGAATTGCCATTCCAATCTATATATGGAACGATGCTAAGGGAAAGAAATAGAATATATCCTGTTATGCCGGTTGATATGGAGGCAGTGGATACTGCATTGCAGAATCCAAATTATTCTTCTTTAGGACTGTCAGGAAATCCACCATCTGACTTCTACAGGGGAATGATTAGAATAAATGAAGGAAAATGCCTCATATTCTTGTCTGTGTATCTAACACAATTACTGATCACCTGCAGAACCTTTCTTATTGATGGGACCTTTAAAACAGTTCCAATATCTGTAGGAGCAAAGCAGCTTATAACTATTCATGCTCTGTTTGAAGGAAAGGTAAGGACGAAGTTTGGATGTTAAATAAATTGGAAAAGAGGATACTGCTTTACTAAGTATTTAAGATAATAACAAAATGTGTAATACATAAATAGACGTGTAAGAAATGAACATTTTCCTTTCTTTTAAATTATTATCTATTCGTTGTTTTTTTTTCATACCAGTTTTAGTTACATTAAGTGCCTATGTTTAAAGGAGTAGAGTTAATGTTCATTACAGACATCATAAATATGTACAATATTCTCAAACTTAACAGCTTACATGAGTTTTAAAACTGTTAAAACATGTATTCTTATTTATATCTATTAACTAATTTTATTTTTAATGGTAAATATATGTAATGTTGTAATGATTCATTGCCATTTCTTTTTAATATTGCAGGCACTTCCTGTCGTCTACGCATTGTCAAATACAAAACATTCGGCAATTTACAGAGAGCTTTTAAAGTTTTTGCGTGACATATGCCCAGACTGGCACCCAGATAATTTTATGTCTGATTTTGAAGAAGGAATTAGAAATGCCCTCACAATAGAATTTCCTAACGCTGTCTCAAGAGGTTGCTGGTTTCATTATTGCCAGGTAAAGCATACCACAAAACATAAACTAAAAGCAAAGGAAACAAAAGGAATATAATCTAAAAGGCATATAAAAGTAAAATGTCTTGAACTCGTAACATTTTTTTTAAATATTCATATTTGCTACGTCGAAAACTAAATTAGTAGTATTTATTGTATTGATCGTTCATCTTTCAGTTAACACATTCATCGTTCGATAATTCTTCACTTTCATTTTTTAAATCTAGAGCGAGGATGCTTCCCCATGCCTCATGGATAATGAGCTTGCCTTCGGTAAGCGTGGTCCAGGTTGAAACTCTGTTGGCAATATAATCTTTTGAAAAAAAAAAGAATAGTAGTAGTTCGAATTGTACTTTAAGCTGTAGACAAGAGTACCCACATGTGGATTTCATAGGGTACGTATCATTAATTATTAAGAATGTCACATATACATTTTTGTAATAAAATTTTAAATCTTATTCCATAGCAATATTTATATGCCCACAAAAGATGACAAGATATGAAACTTAGGAATAACATTTTTCAGTCATATAGGACAAAAATATATATAGATTGATTGATAGATCGATATATATATATATATATATATATATATATATATATATAGAGAGAGAGAGAGAGAGAGAGAGAGAGAGAGAGTGATAGAGAAGTAGCGGATTTACGGGAAGTCTTTAGCATCCTCTTGAGCTCCAAATTTACATTGGGTAAAATGGCAGTTGATTACACTATTCACTGGAAAATATGAAGACTAGATACAGTCTAGCCCCAACCCCCCTTTAACCATGCCTATATATAATTATACGAGTGTTAAAGTAATATGTTCTTCATATTTACAGAGTTATAATATTTATCTTTGATTAGAAAACGATTTATGTAATTGCAATGCGACATTTGAAATAAGAAATAAATTGTAAGCCAAATTCAAGTGTAAAATAGTGAGTTTGGAACCGATACGCTAATCACGGATTTTTTATTTTTTTTCAGTAACATTGATTCGTATGAAACCCAGAAATTATCCGCAAAAAAATTCATAAGATATTCGTACATAAATTGTTTGGCGACACGTTTTAGCTTTACTTATACGGTAAAACAGCTTTCTACTAACTGAAAATATCAATAGTAACAGTAAACAATTACAATGTTCAACAGTAAGGATAGCGTTCCGTGAAGGTTTATTACTCAGGTTGAAACCTGACCACAACCTGTTTTCCGAAGCTGTTACACTAGACTAAAT
The DNA here is from genome assembly GCA_022664845.1 of Lepisma saccharinum. NCBI lineage: Eukaryota > Metazoa > Arthropoda > Insecta > Zygentoma > Lepismatidae > Lepisma > Lepisma saccharinum. The sequence continues at coordinate 16,878 of JAGDQP010025866.1, forward strand.
ATGAGTATTTTCCCTGACTTAAAAAACAGTAGGAAATCACTGATCAAAAGACCTCGATGTAACTTTTGTAAGAATGAATCGCAAACGTATGAAGCCTCTTAAGTAGTCTGAAATTCATGTCACCCTCACTTATTTCTTACAACTCCTCTCATTCTGATCAAGTGTTCCGCGCTGAGACATATCTGGTGTAGTAAAAAGTAATTCATTATTTTTGCATGACATTGAAGGCTTGACTTACCATAGTTAGAATGATCCGATTTAGGTCATATATGCGCCGTTTTGTTCGATAACGTGTTGCCATTTGGAAGGTAATATCATGATGCCTCTCTCTCTCCCTATTGGCAAAGAATTGAGACAGTCGATTTTCACAAGCCTCTCTTGAAGCGAATTTTTCACCAGCAAACGTGTTCGCCATGGACAGGAACAGATGGTAATCACTCGCTGCCAGGTCCGGACTATAAGGTGGATGCATAAGAACCTCCCAACCAAGCTCCCGGAGCTTCTGGCGAGTCACTATCGATGTGTGTGGCCTGGCCTTGTCCTGGTGGAACACAATGCCTCTCCTATTGGCCAAAGCTGGGCGCTTTTGGGCGATTGCTGCCTTCAGACGGTCCAATTGTTGACAGTATAGTTCCGAGTTAAGGTTTTGGCCGCAGGAGAGCAGCTCATAGTAGATAATTCCCTGCCAATCCCACCAAACACACAGCAAAACCTTCCTGGCCGTCAATCCTGGCTTGGGCACCGTTTGCGCCGGCGCACCGCGCTTCGACCACGACCGTTTTCGCGTGACGTTGTCGTAAGTGATCCACTTTTCATCACCAGTCACCAACCGCTTCAAAAATGGGTCGCTTTTGTTGCGATTCAGCAGCGATTCGCAGATGGAAATTCGGTCCATGAGGTTTTTTTGCTTTAACTCGTGTGGCACCCATACATCAAGCTTCTTTGTGTATCCAGCCTTATGCAAATGGTTCCACACGGTTTTTTATGCAATGTTTAGCTCTTGGGCAATCGAAACAGTGCTTACATGACAGTCGGACGCGACAATGTCCATGATTTTATCGACATTTTCGACACGTGGCCTTCCAGTGCGTGGTACATCTTTGACGTCATAATTACCGGAACGGAATCGACGAAACCAAAATTGCGCGTGATTGGCTGTTACGGTATCAGGACCATAAACACTATTCACATTTGCAGCCCCCTGGCTTGCGTTTTCGCCTTTATCGAAGAAAAACTGTAAAATTTAGCGTATTTTCTCTTTGCTAGTGTCCATTTTGACGCGCGCTCACACAACACTGAGTCAACTCATCACAACTATCTGAACAGTGTTTGTAGTACGCAATCTCATCGTTTGAACGCCATCTCGTTGAACCCGATCGGACTTATACAACGCGATATACAGATCACTGAAGCCATCTATTGGCAAAATAATGGATTACTTTTTACTACACCAGATATATGCGCGCACCACATATACCTAAAGTAATAACACTCGGAAATATTGTCTAATATTATAGTATTTAGAATCAGAGTTTGAGAATTGAAAGTGGTACTGTTTCGAAAATTATTAAACTTGTTTGAGAAATGACACCTTTAATTAATTCTATAATAATCAAATATTTTTCACTCAGAATTACTCAAATACTTTAAACCCTGATATAGATATTTATTCTCTTGTAGGCAATCCTAAGAAAAATTCGAGTATTAGGGATGAGTACATTTTTGAAGAGGAACGCAAATGCAAAGACTGCATTCAAGATGTTCTTGTGTTTGCCATTACTACCAGCAGCATCTGTAGCAGAAGGATTCCTCTTCATACGGACTTGGATAATGGAAACAGACATACAACAGCAATTCGAACCATTTTTGCGATATTTTAGAGATTATTGGATAACACGGATAACTCCCGACGTTTTCTCCGTGTTCGGATGTATTATCAGAACCAACAACCAAGTTGAGAGTTTCCATGCAATTCTTTTGAAAAAAATCGGCATACATCCACCGTTTTGGAGATTTCTGAGTAAGTAGATCAATATTCACAATTAACTTCAAAATAAGTGATATGTAAACTATATCAAGGTATGGAGTTAATTTGACTCTCTGACTAAAATTTAATAAATAATTGAAGCTGACAGTCAGGTGTGAATCATAGTTCGCTTTATTTTGAAAGATAGTATGTACATTGATTTCGCTCTCGAGTACGTGCTTAGTTAAATATTTCAGTCTTATTGTTATTTTATTTTTATTGGGAAATAGATGAATGCAACCCTGTAGCTAAAATGTCTCTTGCTTGTGTAAGACCTAAGAATTTCACTGCAGCCTCAAAAGAATCTAATCTGTATTTTATGTATTTTTAACTTTAAATTTAAAGTGGAAGCATGAACTTTTCAGATGAGGGAAGTACTGGTATGATATATAGGCATATACCTAACCATTTCGAGCACAGACTATGAATTATATAATCACCATTATTTTATTATATAACCCTCCTATTCACCTACCTTTTCATCTTCTTGATATCTAAATGGCAGTCACTTCTGCCCCAAGCCATTTTTTCTCTCTTCTCTTTTCTTGTCTTTTTTCTACCTTAATCGCCGTCGTAATCAATGACTCTTGACTTCTCGAGATTCTCCATTTTCTCATTCCACCAGTTCTTTCGACATTAGTAATCACTTATTTGCTATTATTGTCCATCTTCTTTGGCACTGAAGGCATAACACTGGAACATTAAAGATTTCATTTCCTCTTTTCGTTACAAATCAATAGTCCCCACTCACTGCTACTGCTAAGTGCTGTATTGTTCCATCTACAATGCTACCGATTGAAATTATTGCAGCTCTATTTTTGAGGTTAGCGCTCCTTTAACAAGCAACCCATCACAAACGGGTAGAACTTTCGCACATAACCACGGAACACAAAGATTCATCGCCACAGAAACAAAACATGTCCATCTGATAGTAATCATGAGCAGACCCAATCCAATCCAAATTCCCGTTCCCACCTCACAGCATAGGCCCTGCATTACATTATTGGCCCGTCTTCTTGGTTTTCCTAATGGTATATTTTCAATCGGTTTTCCGCTAAAGCTTTATACGCGCCGCGAATATTGCCCATAGACTGATTTAATTTCACCTGAAGTTAAAATCCGATATTCATTTGCGTGTTATAACTCAATAATTTTCTAATATCAGGATAGAGATTATGTTTTATTTAATACTTATTTAATACCTATTATATTTTACCGCGTAGCTTGTTTAATATCTTTAATTAACTGGGTATCTTGCGCGTGTGTTCAGTTGCTTGCAAGGTTTCGACATAATCTGATAGGTATAGCGATATCGATAACTAATATTAATGAAGAATTAGAATCATGTCCAAAGAGGCGTTTATTGTATACTTTTAAAATTTTTGGTTAAGTTCAAGAAAACTGGATGATCTTATAGTTGAAACCCTTGTAGGACTTTTATTTTGCAGTTAGTTATATTTCTAGTTCCTATGTTTTCTTTTTCGTTTCGCAGTAACAGGTAATTCAGTGTATCTAAGAATGTATTTCTTACAATTGATTGACAATGAAATTTTTGAAAAGAGCAGTATTAGAAAAATACTATACAAATATTTACTATGTCAACAAGGTGCAATGGCATTAGCTTCGTAACTCTAGAATTAGAAAAAACTATCAATAAAATTGTACTTAAAGAGCAATTTTGATCTGACTAGAATGAGAGAAAGATAATTTTTCTCTGGATACATTTCATCAAACGGTAAAGGTACTAATGCAGAAACCTTGAAATTACAACAGAAGTGCACTGAAATTGCGCAAGCGTTTACTTTTTTGCTGCTACAGATAAAGCTTTAATGAGCCGGCCACAAAGTTGGAAATTGCACAAAGAAAGTTGTGCAATGTTGCCATCATTATCCTTTCGGCTAATACTGTCACCAAAAACGCAACTTGCTGCTCACTCGATTTTTTAAAGACTATTTCTGAAGAAAAAATACAAAATAAAATACAAAGCCTGGGCAATGCATCTTGCTAAAGAAAAAGAGCATTAATGGTTATCTAATGCTTGTAAGACAGGATTAGGTAAATGTTTAGACAATATTCAAAATACAACAGGACCTCGTTGTCTGGTAAACTTATGTTTTATATAAAGGTTCTGGGACGTTAGTATGAAAATATAGTGTCTCTTTGGGATTGAAATCAAATCAGAAAATTAAAATTCAAATGTCAAAAGGAATGAGTTCATTATGAAGAAATACGCTGAGTTTATAGGAATTGATAAACAGATCATAGGTAAGCACATATGAAATTTTAAATTACTGTAGGATTAAAATTCCAAGGATTCCAGTTGTAAATTAGAAATGTTTTGTAATTATATTTTGCTTTGTAAATATTAGAATAAAATACAGGTATATCTCAGAAAGGAATGGCGCGTTTAAATATCATTCAGGTGCTAAATTCCACATAATATTTTACATTCTCTAGTTGGCAAAACCGTAGCGGAAATTTGCGCAATTTCAGCACTTTCTGCTCCTCTGAAAAGTTAATAAGTCACAGGTTACATAGGTTATGAACTATCTTTACACAAATTTGCACAATTTATTGCACTGTTGCAACAGTAGTTTAATAATTTGTTAATTTGCAAAGATGTTTACGTCGAGAAAGATAATTCTCTTCTTTTAAATTTCATTGTAGATTGTGTTTTAAAATTTATTAACTTTTTCCTTTCTTTATTTTTCTTTTCAGAAAGCTTAGTTTCAATTAACAATGAAATTTTCCACATGAGACAACAGCTGGAGGCAGGACAAAGTGTCGCGAGACCACAGGCCCAGGCAAGGTTAAGGATGGAGGAGTACATTAGAAGAATGCAGACAAAATTAACAAATGGACATATAAGCATACCTGAATTTTTACGGAAAATTCGATATATAGCAGGAGGTTTATTGAGAAATGTCCTTGAACATGAGATGGATCATCTGATTCCTAACACTGGCAACGATCAGGAACGGCTAGAGGAGCCAGATACGGAAGAAGTTACGGAAAACTGGCACCAAGATATCGTGGCGGATCTTCCTCACTTATCAATCCTGGTGCAAGATTCCGAACTGGAAAGAATTGTGATATCTGAGGTGGCGCAAGCAGCCGGTGATGAAGACACAAGAATCTGCCCAGTTTGTAAACTGAACGTTCCTAGTCGTAGTTTTTTTCCATGTGGACATACATTCTGTTCAGATTGTGCTAGGGAGTTTGTGTCTCCAAATGGAAGGAAGTCTGTTAACGGACAACGAGTTGCACGGAAGTGCTATGTGTGCCGTAAAGTTGTTGGAGAAGTAAGACGAATTTTCTTGTAAGATTGTCTTTTATGAATAAAGTTATATTCTTCAATTTGAAATTTTATTTTCGTTCCTGTAAGGCTACAGTATTAACGTATTAATGTTCTGTAAATCTATTGATTGTAAAGAACTTATGGCTTGTATAATTACTTGAATCGAGGTTACTAAGCAGACCAAAGATTTTGCATATCCTATTTTTTTGTATATGAAGGTATACTTTTATCAACATCTTTTTTGAGGGATTTGGTTAAGAAATATTACAAAGCAGCAAGAAAAGAAACTGTCACTCATTAGTTATAAATTGTAAAATATATATTGGATAGGCTGCTATTTTTAGGAAAAATTATATGTCGTTATTTCCAAACCCGGCTGTGTGAAAGCGCATTTTGTCATTTTGCCTATGAAGCATTATCCAGCAGCTTCCGGAGGCTGCATATATACAGAATTGTAATTGGTCGAAATGCGAAAGTCATTTGTTTGTTGTTAAATGTTTAGTTCCGGCAGTTCCGTTTACGGTTCTTCTGAAAAATTTCTTTTTTTTAGTTATGCCATTTTCCTTGCCGAGGAACGATGTTGTAATATTGTTGTGCCCAAAATCCCTTACTTAATGGTTAGCTTTATATATATATATATATATATATATATATACCAGGCGTGTAAATATGAAACCGGAATTTGTGCATACACGGCGTTAGCTGTCATTGTGTTTACCGTAAAACTGCGTCCTTGGCGCCACTTGCTTGTTTTGACTGCTGATAACGATTTGCAACTCACAACCAGACAAGTTTCATGTCATAGTGTAGTGTTTAATAGCGTTGAACATGGCCCAATTTGTACCTACAAATTACGATGTGCGGATAGGATTGATTTTTTGTTACCATTTGAAGAAAACTGCTGCAGAATCACATCGCATGCTTGTCGAAGGTTACGGTGATCATGCTCTTGGTAAGTCACAGTGCGATGAGTGGTTTAAAAAAATATAAAGTGGCGATTTTGACGTGAGAAATGAAAAATGTGGAAGACCACCGAAAAAGTTTGCAGAAAGCGAATTGCAAGCTTTGTTGGATGAGAATGACGCTCTAATGCAACAACAACTCGCGGATCAATTAAATGACACGAGAAACAGTTTCCATACGTTTAAAAGCCATGGGCAAGATTCAGAAGGTGGGAAAATGGGTTCCACATGCATTGACTGAACGACAGCAGGAAAACCGAAAAACCACTTCTTTGATTTTTCATTAAAAAGTGATTCAATCAATTTGTTCCCCATCATTTCACGTTTTCGTCTTTTATTTAAAGATAAATGTAAACAAATATTAAGTCCGTTATTATTATTTAGGTTTTTAAAATTCAACAAACGAATTCTAATTGTACTTATAATTACAACATATTTATTACATACGTTATAATTGTAAACTTTCGTTTTTTTAAAGAACTAAATTTAAGAACGTAACGGAGGCCCCAGGCCTTCCCGAGGTCGCCAAATTGCGAAACCACTGGGCATCGGAACGATTTTGCTACGCATCTCCATCAGATGCACTCGCTTTTTTGCTATGCCTGCTCCAGCGCTTTGCTTCTTTCTTAAAAACCGTGTAGTCGATCAGTGGTTTAGCAATTGCAAGCTCCCTAGGCCCCCAAAAAGTATTAGAAACCATTATTTTTTATGTATTTATAATCCCCTGCCTCTTCCCCTTTCCCACAGTTGTATTGTTGTTCCTTTACGGCATTACTTTCTGTGGAATTTCGTAGGAGCAACATTGAAATTTCGTGCAACGATAAAAATACATTAGACATATACAGAGATAGTGCTTCCATCTCCTGCTGGAGATCTTGGCTTTACTTGGTCCTTAGCAGAAACGTTTTCCTTGTATTGTAAGTTTAGTGTACAGTAGTGTACATTGTACGTTTAGGTTAGTATGCTACAGTAACAGCGGCATGATTCTCAGATCCACTCACATGGTTTGCACAACTGGGAACACCTTCACTCCAGCGGTAATTTTACAGAAGCCAAAGAAATTCAAGTGAAGGATTTATTGATTTCCCCTTCCTTTCCACGTTTTAAACATTTTCAAATAGTGCGTTTGCAAAACTCTTGCAGACTGGTCTTGGTCTTGCAGGTATGGTCTTGGTCTTGGTCTTGTTCTTGCATGCAAGACCAAGACCAAAGCTGCAAGACCAAGACTTGCGCTCATCACTACACTTTGGCCAATATAAAGTACTTTCAGTTAGTTTCTAACGCTTATCACAATGCATTTACTTGCTTTAACCTGTTTGTACAGTACAACAGAAAACAACACTTCTTATTAGTAGTGATTTCTAAGGTCCAGATTATCGGATATTATTGCCATTTTCTTCAAATAAAAGTATATATTAAATGAAGCATCTTTTGAATTTAATTTTAAGATCTTTAGGCAACTTTGGGTCAGAGAGGATGGATGATGAGATGAATTGGTGAAATAAAGAAACTGGGAGGAAACGTGAGAAGCCGGAGAAAAGCCACGCATACGGTGTTAATCCACCACAAAGTCCATATAGCAGGAGCAGGGGTCGAACCGACCACCCCTAGCATCAGAGGTGAGCGCTAAATCATTAACCCACCGCGGCCCAGCAGCATCTTGAAAGCAAATATATATATCTAAAAAATATCACTTCCTAATAAGACCTTAAATAAGAAAATAATAAACATTTTTTATTTTTTTATTTCACTTACTGAACTAAAACTAAATATACTTAAGTAAATATTAAATAAAATAATTTAGGTTAAAATGCACATTTTTAAATTTAACAAAAAATCTCTATTATATTAATGAAAATATTGCTCTTAATAAAAATTGGAGGCAAAGAATCTTTCATTTAAAAAAAGGGAAGCATGGAAATCTCGTAACATTGAAAATTGGCGACAGCCACCATTTTGAATAACTATCGTTCTGTGATGTCTATCACCCATATTCGTGCTTTTCATAGATAAGTGTTCAAGAGCTGAAAGTTTCATTTGTTACCTGCATTTTATACCAAGACATCATGTAGCTTCTACACGCATTAGTGCCTCCATAGTATTACCTCGTATTGCAGAAGTTTTCAAACAATTGTCCATACGTCTTGTTATACTTATCGAAATTAATTGATTTTTTTTAAAATTAAAGTCTGAGTTACACGCTATATGTTGTGTAAGGACATAGGTTTATCTAAAAGCAGTAGTTTCAATGTAAAATATTAAATATTTTAATATTAAAATATAATATTAAAATATAATATTAATATTTTAATATAATATGTTAAGCTAAAATGAAACTTTTCTACATTTAACTGAAAAACTATTAGATTTATGAAAATATTGCTCATAAACGTAGCTAATAAAAATATCTTTCATTTAAAAAATGAATTCTCGAAATCGGATAACTGAGAGCCGAGATATGTTGGTTTTAATAAATAGCGTCGGTCGCCATTTTGAATAGCCGCCATCTTGGATAACTACCTTTTTGGAATGTCTATCACGTATTTTCGTGCTCTACGCATGTCAGTGTAGAAGTGCTGAAAGTTCCATCTGGTCCCTCCATTTTATACCAAATCATCGTTTTTTGGCTTGTGGCACAAGGACTAATAAGGATCTAGTAATAAAGAATGCCTGTACGAGCTAAATAAAGGCTTAGTCTAATAACAGTGGATAATCAAACACACACGTAAGTTAACAAAAAAAAATGTATTTTGGCTCCTGAATATTGAGACATCTTCAAGTTAATACATATTCCCATATAGCAATGTAAGCTCGACTCGAGACTGGCTTGCGACGCGATAGCAGCACCACAAAACAAGTTTAGGACTTGTGCAATTTAGGACTTCTGTAAAATCCAGAGAATTGGCTTCTTGCCTTTTAGGACTTCTGAAATTTAGGACTTGTGTAATATTACCTACGGTATAGCAGCTACGACAACCAATTGTTACTGGAATGATAGTACCAAGCCTCAAATGAGCCTGTTCCTCCTATACAGTCCTTTAGTAAAGTTCGTTCCCCGTGTTAAAAATTTTTGTCATCAAGGCTAAGGATGGGCCAACACTGTATCAACTGCCAGTGTTTCCGAACCCAATGGAGGGACCCACATTTGTACTTCATTTCCAGTCTGGTGACCGGATTCTTTTGGTCACAGAATGTATGCGTAAAAATTTGTTTGATTTTCTTTCAAATACTTATTCGTTAAGTTGTTTATAATGAGAGCGCCCGAGGCAAACAGAAGTAATACTCACTCTTGTAATAATAATATTAAGTACACCAGTG
>JAGDQP010025867.1:0-26481 GCA_022664845.1 Lepisma saccharinum
AGCAGTAGACCACCTCCTCTCTCCGGGAGAGGCCCCATCCATTAGTGGATTGAATATGGCTGTATACTTTCTTTTTATTTGTAACTAGCTTCAGGTGGCAGTTTTACTTCATTGCGCAACAACAGGTTTATATAAAATTTCGAATCTTATATAATACTACTCGCAGACCAAAGTGGCGGCTGAGCCCCCAACTTGAGGGTTTTGGGGGGTTGGGCCCCTTTATCTTAATCAGAATCTCTGCGGGACTGCACCGCCATTGTGTCCATCTGCACCCTCCCAACGTGCCGCTGCGCCTCCAAAGGGGAGCTTTGTCCCATTTATTGTAATCTACTCTTTTTCGTACATTTTCATATAAAATTTTGTTTCTCCAACTTCAATGCTTTGGAAACTGGGTTTTTGAGCGGCCATTTTGGATCCAAGTTGAAGACTTTTTGAACGTTTTCTGACATTGGCGTGAACTACTTGTGATGGCACCTTATTCTCATGTAAAATTTCATTTATCTAGCTCAAACGGTGTGGAAAATAGGTTTTTGGGCGGCCATTATGAATCCAAGATGGCGACTTTTCTAAAATGAAATATTTTCCTAATTTACTCGTCATAATACATCTTTATGCCAAATTTTGTATCTCTAGCTCAAACGGTGTAGAAAATTCATTTTAGGTCCGCCATTTTGGATTCAATATGGCCTCTTTGGATACATTGTGAAATATTTTCGTAACCTACTAGTGATGTAACTTCATACCAAATTTGATGTTTCTATATGCAGCCGTTTAGGCTGTGTGGATCCAAGATGGCGATTTTTTCAACATTTTTTAAATATTTTTCTAAACTACTACTGTTGACGTACGTTTATGCCAAGTTTCGTATCTCTAGCTCAAACGGTGTGGAAAATGGATTTTTGTGTCCGCCATTTTGGATCCAAGATGGTGACTTTTAGAAAATTTGAAGATATTTTCGTAACCTACTAGTGATACAACATACTAAATTTCAATTCAATAGACCTAGCCATTTAGGATGTGTATTCAATTCAATGGGTTTGGCGGCCATTTTGGATCCAAGATGGCGACCTTTTCAAAACGTCGATTTTTCCCGTTACCAGCTCATGGTCGTACACCTTCATATCAAATTTGGTGTTTCTAGCTCCAGTAGTTTAGCCTGGGAATTTTGATGATCAGTGAGTCAATCCGTCAGTGAGTGAGTGAGTGATCATGCGGCTATATAGTACATGGACTCGCTTTGCTTCGCCCCCAGACCCCCGTGGAAGCTGCGCTCCCAACATCAGGGTTTGGTGGGCTGCGCCCCCTTTATCGTAATCAGAGACTCTCGGGCGGACTGCGCTTCCATGGTAAAAATATACCATCCACAGGCGAGAGGGGGGGCTGCACCACCATGTTCTGGCTTTTCATTATTTTTTGTGACCTAGTCGTCATGGTACACCTTCATACCGAATTTCGTTTGTCTAGTTTTAGTCGTTTAGAAAATGTGTTTTCGGGTTTCCATTTTGGATGGGAACCTTCCCAAAATTTTGTATTATTTTCGTAAACTACTAGTTATGATACACCTTTATGCTAAATTTCGTATCTCTAGCTAAAACGCTGTGGAAAATGGATTTTTAAGTCTGGCATTTTATATCCAAGATGGCGTCTTGGAACACATCTCGTAATATTTGCGTAACCTACTAGTGATATTCTACCTTCGTTCCAAATCTCATTTCAATAGGTTCAGCCGTTTAGGCTGTGTATTCTATAAAACAATCAGTTTGGCGGCCATTTTGGATCGAAGATGGCGACTTTTTTTAACATTTTATTATATTGTCGTGATTTACACGTGAAGACACAACTGAAAATGAAATTTCATTTCTTTAGCTCAAACGGTGACGAAAATGATTTTTGAGCGACCATTTTGAATCCAAGATGACGACCTTCCCAAAATTTTGTATTATTTTTCTCAACTACTAGTTATTATACAGCTTTATACTAAATTACGTACCTCTGTCAAACGTTGTGGAAAATGAATTTTTAAGTTCGCCATTTTCGATACAAATTGGCGTCTTTGGGTACATTGTGTAATATTATATTAACCTACTATTGATAATGTACCTCCATACCAAATTACATTTCAATAGCTCCAGTAGTTTAGGCTGTGTATTCTATACAACAATGGGTTTGGTGGCCATTTTTCATCCAAAATGGCGACTGTTTAAAACATTTTTATTATATTGTAGTGACTTACACTTGAAAACACAACTGAAAATAAAATTGCATTTCTCTAGCTCAAACGGTGTTAAAAATTAATATTTTGGCGGCCATTTTGAATCTAAGATGGCGACTTTCCCAAAATTTTGTATTATTTTCTTAAAGTAATAGTTATGATACACCTTCATTCCAAATTTCGTATCTCTAATTCAAACGTCGTGGAAAAAGAATTCTTAAGTCAGCCATATTGGATTCAAGATGGCGTCTTTAGGTACATTTAGTTATATTTTCATAACCCACAATTAATAATGTACCTCTGTATTAAATTTCAATTCAATAGCCCCAGTAGTTTAAGCTCTCTATTCTATACAACAATGGGTTTGGCTTCCATTTTGGTTCAAAGATGACAACTTAATTACCACTTTGTAATATTTTCGTAACCTTCTGGTGATAATATACCTCCATACCAAATTTTAATTCAATAGCCACAGCCGTTTAAGCTCTCTATTCTATACAACAATGGGTTTAGCGGCCATTTTGGATCCAAGATGGCGACTTTTTCCAAATGTCGGATTTTTTCCTTTACCTACTCATGGTCCTACACCTTCATGCCAAATTTGGTGTTTGTAGCTTTAGTAGTTTGGCCTATGAATTTATATGGATGTGAGTCAGTGACCATGGGGCTATATATTTTATAGTATATAGATTGTTCTTCAATCAATTAGAGGATTTTATTTAATATTAATACCCAGAGAGCGTTCCTCCACTTCTCTAAAGCCAAATCGACCACTGGTCAGCAGAAAGATTTTGTTGTATTATTTGCTTGTGAAGATAGAGAAGGAAGTGATATATGCTTTATGTTGCTAATATCTTTTGCTTATTTTCGTATACGAACTGTTACCTTTATTATTATTATTTATTTTTTTTTGGCCGAATTTATGTGGTACTGTTATTTATGTATTTACCCACGATAGGGTTAGACTCAATGTTACCAGAGATTGTAATGGGTTGCTTGAGCTTTCTGTTATTAATAATTCTAAAAGAATTTTCCCCTGCGGTAGACTATACACTTAGTGAACATAATGCTTCAATGTTTATTTTTGAGAATATATTTTATTAATTTGGAGCTAACTTTGGCTGCAGTAGAAAAGTAAGTCTTAAAGAATAAAATAAAATAAACTTTGGCAACAGTAGTTTACTTGAAAATTAGTCCCCAATGGGCCCTCCCACCTCTCGAGTAAAACTGTCTGAATTCATCATTGCATTCGACTTTTCGCAGCTCGCTTCATCTCCCCATCAATGAAAATGAACTAAACAGCACACGACCTTATTATAAGTGATGAGTTGTTTTAAAATTACTCAACTTTCAGACGTAACAAATGACCTTTTCATCTACAAAAACAGTAATCCCTCCTATGAAATTTAGATTAACCTCTTAACATGATTGTCCACAGGGGTTTTGCTTAGACTTACCAGACGTCCCAGTTCGCCCGCCGGTTCAAGAAACTTCTCACAATATAGAAACAACTGACATAAGTTGCAACACTGATACTTTTAGACGTGATTCGAAAGGAACCGTGGAATACAATACAGACTGAATCGGAATCAGAATGGCAAGACAAAGCGTGACAGGAACTGTAATGAAATGAATCAACAGGAATAAGCGCGACAGGAACAAGCGCGAAACGGAATTAGAGCGACAGGAACTAGCGCGAAACGGAACTAACGCGAACGGAATAAGCGCGAAACGGAAATAGAGCGACAGGAACAAGCGCGAAACGGAATTAGAGCGACGGGAACTAGCGCGAACGGAATAAGCGCGAAACGGAATTAGAGCGACATGAACAAGCGCGAAACGGAACTAGAGCGACAGGAACAAGCGCGAAACGGAATTAGAGCGATAGGAACAAGCGCGAAAGGAACTAAAGCGAAAGTTTCGCTCTTATTCCGTTTCGCGCTTGTTCCGCGACCCCGTCCTACCCTGCCGATTGAAGTCAGGAGCCGCGGCTCGAAACTTCTACGACCACCAGAGTGAACACATTGGATGGATGACATATATAAAGTTTGAGACGAATGAGCAGAAGTTTCTGTGGACAGTGTGAAGTATTTGATGTCAACACGAAAATTTTAAATTATAGTTTATTTAGGTATCGTTATTTACATACCTTGTTTAGGTATATTATACTAACGGTAAGGGTAATATAGTGTTTCTGTATTTCAAGAAATGCTCGTTTTTATAGTTAATTGCTTTAGGTTTTAGGGGAAGTTTACTTAAGCTATATTTTATTACTTCGGGGCCAATTTTACTTTAGGTTTCCCCCAAAATGTTAACGAAATGTAATGTTTACAACGTGTGGGGAACTGTTGAATCGCAAAATAGGTGCAGATAGTGAAACTGGGTGTCAGGCATAATTTAAATAGTACAATGTTGAAACTTGCAAGATTTCCTCAACCTTATCTCACAACTTCAGTTTTGCACTCTACCACTTCTACCGTGAAAATCGCTATACACATCAATATTCATTCCTTTTTCCACTGGGAATTTTTGCAAACGATCTCTTTTACGTCGTATTTTGCATGCGTAACTTCCTAAACTGTGTGTAAATTTAGGTGTCACATCTCAACATGATAGAAAAAATAAAGTTCATACTTACCTAGTAGAACAGCGAGAATCCACCATGTTTGGAGTCAGTGTGGGGACCATCGAGCTCTACGTAAACTATACTGGAGCGACTACTTAGTGTTGAAAGATAGACACCAGAGCAAATATTTAAACTCGTTTGTCCATTTCCAGTCTAATCCAATGTGGACCAAATTTTCAGTTCTAACTCAGTTTTATACGCTTGATATCGTTGTGTGGCCCGTTTTTTGATTCAAGTCTTAGTTCCTGAGTTATTCTTGTAAGAGTAACTGTTTGGCTCTGATAAGACCTATATTACTACTTGCACAATTTAAAACTTACACTTCAAAAGAACCAGAGCACAGGTGGCGTTAGTATCTGTTTTCAAGTAGAGGGTCATTTCAAAGAATTACGACAAGTGGTGGTCGCTTGACTATTTTTTATTTCCTTCATATTTGGTACAATGAATGCCATATACAAACGAAGTTGCAAACAGTTTTTGAAATTTTTCTTATTGCTTATAGTTCAGGATAAGCAGGATATTCAAAAATGAGATTCTGCAAAATTTTGTTGAATACAGCGAATCACAAAGTTACACATATTTCACAAACCAGTTGAGATGTTCGAATAATTCCAAAACATTTAAAATTTAACATCTCGGATAATATTTAAAGTTGTAGTCTCAAAACGGCTATCAGACAGCATAGTTTAAATAGTTGTAAAATATAGATGATATTTTCATTTTTAGATTTTCTCCTGATTGAATGAAAAGAAGAAATAAGCCGTTTACTTTGTTGTTGTTATTATCTACTATTGTCACTGTAATGACAGAAAAAATAACTTCATGTGTCATTTCCTTTTCTTTATATCGAGACCAGTTTAAAAATAACTCTTAATTTGTCAAAATTTGATGTGTTGTAATAAAAAAAGGGGAAGGGAGTACATGGACAAAATTTCGCATACGAGATCCTTTGTTTATATGCTAAACCCCCTGAAAGTTTCATTCTGTTATTCAAACCCCTTTATGAAATACAGCTTCATAAAGTTGCTTAAAAAGCTGTAGTTGTGTCAATACAAATTATTATCGGAGACCTCCATGATTGAATTCCAGCAACGTTTTCTTGCGTTGCAGAGTCAGTACCAACGTTTTATCTCAGTTTTTACCGATGGATCCAAAACAGATAAATCTGTTGGATGCGCGTTTGTTGTAGAAGGGGAAGCCCGTCAATTTTGTCTTAATCCCAAAGCCAGTATTTTTACTGCTGAGCTCTATGCTCTTTTAAAGGCTTTGGATTTTAGTCTTGTACTTGGTTTCAACCGCATCCTTGTTTGTACAGATTCGAAGAGTGTTGTTCAAAGCCTCGACAATATGTATTCTAAACATCCGCTCGTGCAAGATATTCTATGTAAGACACACGCCATCTGCTCTGCCGGTGGTGATGTTGTCTTTTCGTGGATACCAAGTCATGTTGGTATCCATGGCAATGAATTGGCAGACGGAGCTGCTCGTGAGGCCTCTTTAGGAGCTAACATTGATATTCCGCATGTCCTATTTCAGGACATGATGATATATTATAGGCAGGTTACACGGAATGAATGGCAGCGACGATGGGATGACGTAGCTGTTAATAAATTGAAAGAACTTAAGGTAACTGTTGCTCCATGGAAATCATCTTGCCGAGATAGTAGGCGGAAAGAAGTTCTTTTATGTCGACTACGTATAGGACACAGTCGCCTAACACACGGATATCTGTTACGACGCTTGGATCCACCACGTTGTAATAATTGCAATGTTGTTTTAAGTATTCGTCACGTGCTTTTAGATTGTCCCGGATATAATCATCTCAGATAACGATATAACATCCCCAATGACATGGCGTCATTGTTAGGGGATGCACCAGGTATGTTGCGGAAAGTTTTTAGTTATGTCCGTGAGACAGGTTTATCTCCGTCTCTCTGAGATGATTATGTCCCATAGCTGTTAAGTTTTATGTAGTATTATTTTACTTTTGTGAAGGCCTATTTACAGCATTCACGTTTTTACCTTTTATGCTAAAGACAATATACATCTTTAGTTTTTACTACGATTTTATTTTTCTGAAGTGCTTACCTCTTCAGCTTTTATATGCTTTTATCATTTTAGTTAACAGCTATTTTTAGACGTGACAAAGATAAGGGGCTTCCCCGTATCGGGACGGGCGTAAGCCATAGTGCTGTTACCGCCCATAAAATTCATTTTATCTTATTATTATCTTACAAATTATCATTGAAAAATGAGGCTATGTTGTATTCTGTCAAAGTAATCGTTTAAATCACATGCCTTAAGCACAAATAGATTATGTTTTACGTTCTTTGTTAGTGCACAGAGCTATTTTAGCTTTCTTCTATCTGCTGCTTAAGGAAAAACTGGTAAAAAAGCGCCCATCTTCCTGAGTGACAGTTTTTTACAAGTTATGTCAAGCGAAGAGATTTTATTCTTTTCGTTAGGCCTAATAGAATACATTGGCCTAATGTGGACCTCCTCTCAGAGGTACCTACAATCACTGCTAAAATTAAAAAGAAAGAAATCCCAAAACTTAACATAGGAGCAAACTACAAATTGAAGTGCGAAGGTGCATTCGATATCAAACATCTTTGTGCAACATTTTTAAGACCAGTAAGTTATAATAAATCAGGTTAAAATTTCAAACATGGCGTAACGTGCGAAACTAGTTTCTCAAGTAAAGTTCCCCTACATCATCACTTATCGGATATTGACCAGTGCCTTCCTTGCGCACACTAAGCAGCCCTAACTTAGTGGTAGAGCGTTGGCGTAGCATTCGAGAGGTCGTAGCATACACCTTAGCTATGTATTGTAAATTGGATTATGTTTCAAAATAAAATTTAATAACGTTAACTATTTAGAAAATAAATTAAAACCGTCACTGAAAGTTGATCCTCCAGAACAGCTTAATTACGAAGTAACTTTTTCAGCGAAACTTCCTAGCCTCTGGCGAAATATGAAAAGTAACCACCCACATTTAATTTTGATCACTGGCATACCTCATAATGCAACGAAGACGAAAGAATCCATTACCAAATCTGGATGATTGACCCATACAAAGGAACTATCTCAGTGTTGCTCACCGACGTTTACTCTTTACTTTTAACATATTTACAGGCTTACTTTACTTAGATGTCATGTTCCGAGAAGTCCTAACTATCATCTCTCGAACTATTACAAAGCAATGAACAAGGACCCTCCACCACCAGTCCGGGAAGGAGCGATAAAACGTAATTCTTAAATATCTTAAATCTTTCTGCTCGGGGAACGAAACTAATCCCAAATGAAATTAAAACGAAAAGGCAACGGTAGATATACTTTTTTTTTTTTTTTTTTCCTCGGTAAAGTTTGTAAGACAAGATGGGATTTGATAACAAAGATGCCAGCTATCTGGATCTATCTTCGCTGAGGAACATCGGAAGAAGAAAAAAAAAAAAAAAATTACTAGGTTTTTTTTTTTTTTTTTTAAAGAAGAGATTATTTCGCATCTTGACAGAGTAGGGATGGGTAGTTCAGTTCGTTTCAAAGACTAGTTCGTTGGAAAGATCAGTTCGTTTAGTTCAATAGTTCGCGACCCGGCGTCGGGAAGTGGCGCTCCCATCGCCCAGTCAGTTTTACTGGCTGCAATCAGCCCTGGCAGCTGCTAACATCGTTGCTGCCTATGGGAAGTCCAATAGCAGGGCCAAAGTGCTTCTCTATTGAGAATTTTTACTTCCCACTAGCGTAGGGGATTGGCGACCTCATCGCAGGCCTACGGGCCGCAACGTGATGCATCATCACATAGCCCGAGCAGCAGACCATCGCTGCTCGTATACGGCGTAGGGAATTGGCGACCCCATCGTCCAGCTGGCTTTTGCTGGCTGCAATCAGCCCTCGCAGCTAAACATCTACGCTGCCTGAAAGGAGGACCAGCCGAGAGGATTTCATTTACATTCACCCCATTTTTCATCCATTGATGACTCATTATTTCATCTCCTCTTGTGCTGTGAGTTGCACCTCCGCGCAATGACCAAGGATGTGACAGGATGTATTTGCATTGACGATGGCCCCTGGGCCCAGGGGAAAGCGGGCGGAACCATTGGATAGCGCCTAGTTCTTAACAGCAGATTCTTGGATGGTCTAGCTCGTTGAGACTGGGAAGTGCGCCATTGGGGAGCTCTTCGGACCTTTGGTCTCGCCAACACTCGGGGGAGTGGGTGTCCCAAGTATCCATCAGTCGGGAGTACAAGTGATTTCGACGCCAAGTGATTGGACTTTGCCTCGATTTCCAGCTTGCTGACAAGGGTGATGAGGGTAGTACCCGGCAGCCTCGTTGGCTCCTCAGAACGAAGACGGAGAAGTGTGGGCATTTACGGCTACAATTCATCATGGCTCCACCACATCCTAACAAGTCGCCTTCGCGCACACAAAAGAAGAAGCCAAAGAGACAGACTGAAGATAAAGTCACTGAGGATAATAGAAAGAAGGCGCATATAGTTAACGAAACAACCAGTGACACAGCAGAAAAAATAGAAGTAGAGGAACAGACAAGTATCGTACCGACTATCACACGATATCTTGTTATTAAGGTAAAGAATGAAGCAGAGAATCCAGGTGGTTTGAAGGGGTTATCCCCTTTCATCATACAAAAACAACTGAATCATGTCGCCGGCGAACTTGCACATGTTAAAAAGCTTCGTAACGGCACCTTGCTCGTGGAGACGTTAACTAACAAGCAGTCAACTAATCTCTTGCGCATGAAGACGCTAGGACCATTCGAGGTTCAAGTTGAACCGCATCGTCAACTAAATTATAGTCAGGGCGTAATATCTTGTTGGGACCTTCAAGATGTCCCTGAAGAAGAGATTAAAGATGCACTTGCCAGCCAAGGTGTAGTTAATGTTCGTCGAATTAAAACACGTAAGAGTGGCGAGCTGCAACCCACGAGCTCGCTAATTTTGACGTTTGCCATGCCACAGCTTCCTAAGGACGTGAAGGCAGCCTTCTACTGCTTGCCTGTCCGTCCATATATACCCAGTCCGCTCCGCTGTTTTAAATGTCAGCACTATGGACACACCAGCACGTCGTGTAAGGCGACCTCTGCTGTTTGTGCAATTTGCGGAACCAGTAGCCATGGTGAGGATCCTTGCACATCACTGAAACCTCAGTGTGTCAATTGCAAGGGTGAGCACACGGCCTGGTCGCGGGACTGTCCTATATTTCAGGAGGAAAAACGAATTCGAGAGCTGATGGTCTTAGAGAAAATATCCGCTGGTGATGCTAAACGTCGATTACGTGATTCTCAGCGCACCCTTCCCTCTGGTGCGTTTTCACATGTTGTAGCCAGACTAGCAGTTAAAACTGTCTCGGTTGGTACGCAGACAGTTAATGTATCAACCCAAACAGTGTCTGATGTGCATGCCGACCCTCCGAAGCCGCCCAAAGAATCGGAGGCTCCTCTCCATATGCCGACGCAGAGTCAGGGACAAAAAACACCTGTGCAGAGCTCTAGAACTCCACGGGCTAAGACTACTTATAGTCCGTATAAAGTCTCGAAGTTAGTTCGAACTTCGCCTCTCACTACAAGCATAAAGACTCTGACGAACGTTCTGTCTGCTCAGTTAGCTCAGGACGAGTTTGCACATACTGTCGATGAACCAAGTTCATCTTTGGCTTCAGACATGATTCAGGACCACTTAATGGATATTGATTTTAATCTCGTGGGCAGGAAAGGGAAACTTAGGTATAAACCTAAACTTAAACGGTAATATTTTACTTGTTTTCGCAGAGACTTTTATGATTACCGTTTATTTTTTATGATTATGCTCCATTGCTGTTATGTTTTATAGTGTAGTTTTGTTTTATCTTGTGAAGTCCCATTTACAGGCTTCCATTAAGTTTTATAGTGTAGTTTTGTTTTATTTGTAAAGCCCCGTTTACAGGCTTGGTTTTTATTCTGATAGTGAAGACCTTCTACATCTTCATCTTTTATCTTTTTATAATATTTTAATTAACAGCTAAATTTTTATATGACCAAGATAAGGGGCTTCCCCCGTATCGGGACGGGCGTAAGCCATAGTGCTGTTACCGACCATAAAATTAATTTTATCTTATCTTATCTTATTTAAACCAGTGTGCTGATTGTGAAGACCTTTTACATCTTCATCTTTTATATTCTTTTATTATTTTAGTTAACAGCAATTTTTAGACGTGACAAAGATAAGGGGCTTCCCCGTATCGGGACGGGCGTAAGCCATAGTGCTATTACCGCCCATAAAATTCATTTTATCATCATTTATCAATAGTTCGCGACTGAGATGGCCTCCGTATAGCAGCAGAAGGGCTTTTCTGATCACGTGGTAGCCTTCAAGATGTGTGGTGGTTTCTAGGTTCGCGAACTCCAACTTTAGTTCAAATAACGGTAAATTAGAATGAAAGAGATGTCCCCGGGCGGAAGTGTTGTTACAATACCTCCTTCCCTCTGTGACCACTCCCTTCAAAGCAGCACGAGAGTCATGAAAGAGATGCATTGATGCACCCACCATTCTAGTCAGAGAGAGAGAGAGAGAGAAACGGAGTAAATCATCTGCTTGAGAAGCATCACAAAAGCGAACGCGGTTGAACTTGAAATTTCCCGAGACTTGTCTACGACCGGGGCGGGGGTGAAGTGCGTAAATGTCCTTTCCGTCAGTAAAACTCCCTATCGTATGCGCACGCATTTAGTTCACTACGCGAACTAAACTTTCTCTTTTCTCTCTCTCTCTTTCTGTTTTATATTTTTCCTATCTTCTCTGCTTTTCTACTGTTATACATGTGAGATGCGCACGCATTTAGTTCGCTTGCGAACTACAATCTGTCAATACTCTGAACTAGTTCGAAGTGGTCAGTAAAAAGACCAGTTCGTTCGCGAACTACCCATCTCTATCACAGAGTGATAATGGAAAAACGAAGCAAAAGAGAACTTAAAACTGAATACTAGTGGGCAGTGAAGAAAGTGACCTATACTAGTGGGCAGCTATTACTTTATTTCAAAGTAAACAAAACATACACCTATTTTCATAATCATTATCAAAGTTTGAATCAAGAGCTTACTTTTAGAGTTCCTATTGCGGAACTTTGTCATGACTTTTTATTAGCTAATCATGTCAACATAACTGCCTTGCATACGTGTATAACATCTAGTTTCAGTCTAATAATTAATGTTCGTAGAATTGACGAAATAAAATGATTAAAAGAAACTGTTCATATTCCTAAAATTGACCAAAGTAATTTTTAAATTAGTAATTTTTATGGGGAAAAATATCTCATTACGTACATTTACGACTTGATAAGTGAGTAAGGTAACAAAATTTAATTTAAATTAATTTATTTTATTTAAGTTAGTGGACCGTTACTAATCTCTCTGGAAGAATACGTGGCCCATTACTGGTACATTTGCAGTCTCATTTTTGTTCCTTTAAAATTGTACATAATAGTAATAATTACCCAACTTAACGTATCACAGTTTTGATTTACATGAATATCAGGGTGAAGGTTAATTTCCTTTCTTACTTTATAACTTAATTCAGTAATACTCTCTATGGAACCTTGAGAGGCCCATTACTGGTACACTTACGCTAGTTTATTCAGTTGGACCTTATTCTAGAGGGCACAAAATTTTACACATTTAAATTCTGTTGCTAGTAAGAGTTCTTGAACATTATTAAAAATTACTCAGAAACCATCCAAAAACTGGAAGAAATTTAATAATAGGGGTCAGTAATTAACGGTTATTTCACCCTTGCATGTTTTTTGTTCAAAATAAATAAATTTATATAGTTATACCGTCTGATTTTCTTCACCCTGTGTGCACTTTCTTTTCTATTTAAGCTGTATATAGGGGAAAGTTAAAGTATATAGGATGTGCAGAAACGATGAGAACAATGGTAATATTATAGGAAAATAAGGTGTTATTAAATAAATCACTGAAAGTAAGAAATCACATTGTGTTATTGTGTATTATCTTTATATAAGATGGACGTACCAATAATGTCTCATAAATTTAAACTGTTCATATTTCAAAAGGTTGTCGCATGATTGATGACTATACCAGCCAAAATTGACAACAGAGGGCTACCCGTAGCTAAACCTTTTATCTTTTTCTAATAGTCATTCTCGAACTAGAAAAAGGCCATAAATAAATCCAAATTCGAACAGGAAAGGTTGTTATGTACACATATTTCAAGTAACTTCAGTAGTACTTGTATTTCAACGGAGGCGAGGTAAATGTAGGTACAGTCGGCACCAAAAGTTTGTACCCAGTCGTAAAATGTCTTCTCCGAATAAGTTTGGAATGGAGAGACCGAATTGGGCACGGTTTCCTGTAACTTAAAAAGAATGTGATTTTCTTTAAGTTATAGAAAACTGTACTTAAATCGGTGTATCCATTCCAAACTTATTCGGAGAAGAAATTTTACGACTGAATACGAACTTTTAGCGCGGGTTGTACAGTGTACATTCAGATTCATAGAAAATGGAAAATGGATGATGATTGGATGCACTTTCTAAGACCAGTAAATTGCATGACCAGTATTAAAACTTCAATAGTTCATATGTTGTGTATTTCAAATCTGTAGCTTTCATAATATTTAACATATCAGTACCATAAGCAGTGCAAATACTTTATTAATTTCAGTAGCCAAGTAGGAGTCTACTGTTGAGATTTTTGACATTTTATAAATATATATATATATATATATATATATATATATTCGCCATATATCAAGTCCCTGAAAGTTCTTTTAGCTTATTTATTTGATTATTTATTTTGGCGTGATAATGTGCACCCTATCAGAACTCCCATGTCCATGTGAGTGGTGTAAGTACGATGACAAGCAGTCTTAAAAAAAAAACCAGGCGGTTTTTTTTTTCCTGGTTTTATTGTTTATTTTTAAAATGAAATGTAGATGCATGTACATGTAAAATTGTACACGGACCTCAGTAGCTGAGACGGTAACGGTGTGTCACTAATGTGTAATTTAAATGTATTTGTAGCCTTTAAACATCTCAGGCTGGGTTAAGGTAGGGGAATAGATGAGGAAAGGAGTCGATCAAATCCCAGCATTTAAATGGTTTGACTACGGAGAAACCTGTGAGGATAGCCGTTCGCAGGTATCGAATGCGAAACCAACACTTCAACTAACTCTGCTATGGAGTCTGGAGACTTTGAGCCGGGCTATTTTGTGTGGGGCTGTCCGCACTTTATAGTCTGCGCACACCGGCAAGATGCACCGGATTCAAGCGGCGATGTGGTTCGAAGCCCACGTTAGTTGTAGGTCTCGGTATTACGCTATTCACCAGGTGAGACTGAATAAACGTGGAAAATCCTCATTCGGGATGGTCACACTGGTCCGCCTAAGCAGGGTGTGAATTTCCGCTAAACCTTTCCTATGCCGTTTAGAAGTTCGTCACACCAACCCTCAGACCACAAGAGAGGAAGTAACCATAGTGATGTTTATTGTTCATTATCTTTTACTCGCTTCATTATTTGCTTGTTAGCCCTGTGTTTCTGTGGCTAGCAAGTGTATCTTGGATGGTATGTGACATCAGTTTGAAAATTTATATTATTATTAGCTGATTTTCCCAACCTTTGGTGCGGGGGGAATAAAATACGAGGGTGATTCAGAAAGTAATGTCTTCAAGGTTATTCCTTTATTTGTGTTTGACAGATAGCACCGATACAAGTATCAGTGGAGAGCTTGCAATGTCAGATACAAATGGTGACATCACTTTTCAACATAGTCCCCATCCCAATCCCAAAAGAGGGTCAACAACACTTTGCCATCAGATGGGACAACTTTAAATTTTTTGGTGGAGGAGAGGACGTGTGGCGGTACTCCATCGACTGACGCTTCGTTTCCGGGTCGTAATGGTGTGTCCACGACTCGTCGCCAGTAACAGTTCTGCGAAGAAAGTCGTTCATATCGCAGGATCAGATTCTGACAGATTCCCTTCCTCGGCTCTTTCATGTCAGGCGTCAGTTGTTGTAGTACCCAACGAGCGCACATCTTGTAACGCAGAAGGTCCTTAATGACGTGGTTCACTGAACCAGTTGAAATGGCGAGCGTTGTCGCGATCTCGTGTTGCTTGATCCTGCGATTGCCCCGAATCAACTCGTCCACCTGATGATGATCGTCATCAGAGGCCGTTGCGGGTCGTCCACTTCGGTGCTGATCATGGAGATTAGATGCGGTTGGATATTGGTCTTTCACAGTTCTTGCCCACCTCCGCACAGTGCTGACGTCAACACAGGCATCCCCGTAAACTGCAGTCATACGGCGATGAATGTTGCTGGGCGCACAACCTTCCGCAGTCAGAAATTCAATAACAGCCCGCTGTTTCAGCCGGACGTCACCACTGGATGCCATGGATTACTCCATTACTCTGGAACGAGAAGAGATAGGAAGGTGAAACAAGTGACATTCTTTAGCTTAAACATCAGTGCATTAATGATAAACAGTTCAGAATGTTTACAGTACTATTGACCAAGTAGTGGGCTTGGAGGCATTACTTTCTGAATGCCCCTCGTATGTTGGCAACAGTCATCGGGACTCACCAATACTTGGTTCCCTGTGGTGGACTGCGCCCCCATATGGGAGTTTTGCTCCAATTATCGTAACCTTCATACCTAATTTCGTTTCAGTGATTTGAAAAATGCTTTTTGAGGCGGCCATGTTGGATTAAGATGGCGACTCATTGTAACATTTTCTTATATTATCGTGACCTACTCATGACTTCATACGAAATTTCATTCCTCTAAACTCGAACAATGTGGAAAATGTTTTTGGGGTGGCCATTTTGAATCCAAGATGGCGACTTTTTCAAAATATTGTAATATTTTCTTAAACTACTCTTAATAATGCACCTTTACGCAAATTTCGTATCTCTAGCTCAAACAGTATTGAAACTGAATTTTTTGATTCGCCATTTTGGATCCAAGATATATCTCTGAAGATAATAATTTTAGAATCAAAGTTATATGATAACTTCCCAGTCCGGTCTAGTGTCTGATCATGTGCGAAAAATCATTGTAACACTAATTGAAGATTCTTGTAATTCATTTTGCAAGAAATTTAATATTACAAAGATTTAATTTATCATTATATAATATACTTCAATAATAATTCCGTTTAAAAGACATTTGTTGATAAAGATTGGAAGTAAAAGAATATTAGAATCTGTAGTCTATCCAGTTATAAGAGCTAATAATTCGAGTGGGCTACGTAATCAACAGTTGGAAAACTGTTATTTAATAGTTTGTAACAATGGATTGTGGTTGAATTATTTCTTGTATTTTAATACCAGGAAGGCAAAGTGTTGTAAATTTTGTAGAATAATATCATTGTAGAGTTGTAATGACAGTCGTGATCTGAGCTACATTTTAACAATTTAAAATGCAATAGTTTTCATTATTCTCCACTTCTATGACGTTCCCTTATCTCAGAAATCATTTAAAAACAATAACTAACAAAAATCAACTGGGTTTTAAAGCGTGTTCGGGCTGGGCCCACTTCGCCAAACCTTGACGAAGTCTGTTGTGGCTTCACCACAGGTGCAATAAACCGTATAGTGGAAGATAAGTCACAAAGTAGAATCGTCAGATATGGTGTCTGTTGAAGTGAAATTACTGTACGGGTTTAAACTTGGTAGAAAAGCGAGGGACACGATCCATAATATACGTCTTATTATCTCTGTTTAATGTGGTCTTATTAAGATCTCGCAACGCTTAGTTCTGACTTGGAAAGTTTCGTTCTGCAGATGGGACATTGTAAGATGCCTTACTTGCAGGCAAACGTTCAGTTTTATATAACAAAACCTTACTGGACTGATTATAACCAGTCCATGTGTAACCTGTTCAGAATTGGCCCAGGTATTGCATGTGTCTGAAACAATAGTCCGTGATCAAGTGCATTTTCTAGAAAAAGGCCTAAACTGGACAAATGGGTATTCATAATTTGTCTAAAGACAGTGAAAGTGCCTTGACCAACAGTTCGTTCCTCATTGCTTCAGTGACTCGAACTCAAGCCGTTATTGCATCGCGTCGTTACCGACGATGAAAATTGTTCGATACCTTCCCTTCTATCCTTGCTCACGGAAGAGTGATCACCGGGGAGTCATACGTCCGAAATGTGGCGAGCTTTGATTGCAGATACTATCCAGTAAGTTGAAATTTAATGAACTGAACATAATCAAAACTTAAAAAGTGAAACAAATGTCAATTTGCAATATTTTAGTAGGAAGAAATTAGTAACAGGGGAGGATGGAACGGTGTTAATTATCTCTATATTATTTATTTATTTATTTGTCACTGTGTCATTATTTTAGGTACAATGGATGATAATGCCGAGTCCTGGACAAGAGACTGCGTTTTGGAACGTTTAAGGACCATTCATAATACAGGTGCCCTCAGCGATTGTGAGTTCCTTGTACAAAAGAAGGATGTGAAAACTGTAAGTACTAATTTGCAAGTGAATTTTCATGACATATTCATTGATTACGTGCTACTTCGTTTTTTCTTAAAACTATTTCAATGATTGTTGATATGATCAGTTGTTAGCGTAGGCCTATTTGGTATATGAACACTTGCACAGAACTAAAATAGTAACGTATGGTACAATACTAATATTGTAAAACTTTCCAGTCACTTGTCTAATTGTTTTTGGACACTATTATTATTTTGTGTACTATACTTATTATTTTATTTTATGCAGCCAAATTAAGCTTTCCTTTGCCTCAATCGCAGTTTATTTATAACATTCATTTCAATGTGCTTCTTCAGACAGGTCTTACCCAGTTCCCCATGATCTAGTAATTAAGGTCGCTGCCCACAGATTAGCATTGGAAAGGCGGTGAACGATGAAACTGAATTCTTATTGGCCATTCAGCTAAGGTTTTCCCTCATTTCAGCCAGGCGGATAGTAAGACAAAGGTGAACTGTGGACTAAAGCCCAAAAATTTTAAATTTTAGTCTTTTTAAAGTATCTTCTGACACCACGCACTGCTTTATTTAGGTGTTCTTAGTAGTAAGTCTTCAAATAACATTAAATGAACCTGTGTTCAGTTTAAAGTGTTTAAAGGTAGGATCATGTTATCCTATTAATGTGGTAGTGTCTTAATGGTGCTTTCATTCCTTAGCTTTGGAGACAATTCGAATAAAGTTTTTATTATTATTATTTCATACTATTCGTAAACAATTTCTATATTTACTTTATAGTTATTTCAGGTTTTCTTTTCTCTGCTTTTTCTTGAAATTACCATTTCTTTCTATTCTTGTTTTTTTAAATTTAATTTCAATTTTGATGCCTTTTTCCTTTTAGGTATTGTATGTTTTGTCCTTTTTAAGAATTGTTTCTATGTCTTTTGGTTGGCTGTTACATTGTAACAAGTTATATGCAGATACTACATGTTTGTTTTTAAATATGTCATGTTTACTATTAGATACTCAAGTGTAGCTGTTCACACATCTTTATATGCTACTATGACATTAATATGTATATGATATTCTTTTTCCTACTCTAATATAATTTTTACTTTCATGTATGTCATATACATATGTACCCTTTTGCATACTTTCAAGTTATCAACTGGGTAATAATTAACCTTTATATCATAGTACTACATGCATGTTTGTTTTATTGATGCATGTTATTCTTTCTTTTTTTTTTTTTTTTTGTATCATGACTTTATTATTTCTGTCACAGTGTCACCATCTTTTTTATGGATATGTATATATTATTTATGTTCTTGGTGCACTAGTGGCAGACCAAGCTGTATGTAGCCAAATAAAGCTTTTCAAACATCATCATCATCATCATCATCATTAGTAGTAGTAGTAGAAGAAGAAGAAGGTAAATTAATAGACGAAATCTTCAATAACAAAATTTAGTGTAAATATATTTTTAGATAATTTAACAATTCAGTTACCTATATATTTTACTAGAAGACATAACCTCTTAAACACAAGAGAGAAAAATAAGAATTTGCTGAAAAAAATGGTTGACAGTTTTAAGGAACTTAATCCAAATTAGTTAGATTCTAATAGTGGTATTAATCATTACGCAAGTTTTAAGTACAAGTTGTAATTATTTTATGGAACCATATAATGACCAATGTTTTTTTTTATTATTATTATTATTTCTGCTCTATTTCACTTGTATTTTTTGTTAGAGAAGACTAGTGTTGTATAGGCCTATTGTATAGTGGTGTTCACAACACGTTAGTCTATCAATATTCATTTAATATTATTGTTATTTAACTGATCTCCAGCTATCCCAGACACAGTTGAAAACTTTTCTCATGTATATGGATTGGCGATTGGAACGAGCGTTCATGTATTTTCTTCATGCGTAACATACAGGAGTCGGTTTTTGAAAATTGATGAAAGTAGAAACTATTTACCTGACAGAATGTACGATATTTGCTATTCAAAACAATCTGAATCTTCCTGAGAAAGGACATATGCAACTACTGGATAGTGCTGAGTGAGATTGTTGATGTAGCAACTTCCCTAATTCTTTGAGAGATGCTGGAGGGAAGTAACGGAGCCTTACTCCGTTTTCCCAAATCGAATACGATTGCTCGATAATGTTCAAGACTGATGATTCTGGACGCCAGGAAACGTGTTTAATTTCGTCCTTATGCGCATCAAACTATGGTTGGATATTCGTAGGTGTGTAACTTGGAGTGTTATCATCTTGGCCTGCTTCAATGAGTCGCCCCCAATGGTCTCTTGGCGTTTGAAGGTAATAATGGGACCTGCTGTAAACCATGTATGATCGGCCTAACCATGACGGAAGCTCTACCATGCTTCACTGTTGGAAACGGACAGTCTGTATTGTACGTTTCTGTCGGTGTTCGGTAGACGTAAACACGTTCTGCGGTGGTAAATAATATAAAGGTTTCCATTGATTGACAATGCAAGTTTTACGTTCCTGACACCATTGTTGTCTCCTTCCTGAACGTGTCTACCAACCTGGAAAACTTACGGAATTTTATAAACCTGCAAAAACTCAGGGAAACCTACAATTTATGAGGGAAATCTCTGAGGTGGACCTGTCCACAGTTGATAAGAGCACTGCCACGGCAAGGCGGACGAAGGTCGTGGGTTTGATTCCCACTGCTGACCGGATTTTTTCAATGTGTTAAAATTCTCCCTTTTAAAGATCTTATCTTTTTATTTCACTTGTGAGATATCAATAATATACAAGATGTTTGGACTGGGAGGTGGTGGGATTAACAAAAAATGTCATTGCATATTATTTACATGTTCCACTATACTAAAAACTCAGGGAATTTGAAAAAAAAATAATAAAATATCATGGAAAACTCAGGGAATTTAAAGTCACAAAATTAGTAGACACCACGGTAACGAGTATTTCTGTACATTTTTCAATGTATTTCCATTTACAAAATCTTTGTGTACAGGAAATTAATACCGCCTGAGCATATCTTAAGTGTGAATGTAGTTTCACGTACAAAATGCTTGCTGCTTTAACATACACTATCGAAATATAGGTATTAAATAAATAAATAGAAAAAAAAACTTTTGTTGAATTATTGGCATTTATTAAAAAAATGGGGTAAAACGTATGCAATTATACAAAAATGGTAAAGTGTCAGAATAGCAGTGAAACTTCAGAAAACATCCAAAATAATATCTAAAAGCGGAGAAAGGATCAGTAAACCCTAAAAAAAAAAACGAAGAATACGTAATAAAATAAAAAATGCTTCAGTTTTACTTAAATTATAATCTGAACCGTTCACCGACTGTCAGAAAGGTGACTACATTTCATAAAGTTTCTAACCCTAGCCGTGACAAATTACAATTGCTTTATCTTATCCAGAGACTGTTAAGTGACAAATCGCCTACGTACAAAACCCATC
Organism: Lepisma saccharinum; assembly: GCA_022664845.1. Taxonomy (NCBI): domain Eukaryota; kingdom Metazoa; phylum Arthropoda; class Insecta; order Zygentoma; family Lepismatidae; genus Lepisma; species Lepisma saccharinum. Next base: position 20,760 of record JAGDQP010025867.1, read on the forward strand.
ATCATTATCTTTGGGCGCCCAATAGATTGTAACTGCTAGGTTAGGTATAAAGATGTTTATCAAGAGGATATTCTCGTTATTTCAAGCACAAACAGGAGCAGGTCGGTAAGCAACATATAAGGTGTAAATTATAGCCCTGTTTGTAAAAGAAACTCTTGGGGTTTCCTGTAGCGCGCATTTTTTCTGTGGACACAGTTCTAGTTTAGCCTAATTTTTACCCTTTGAAATGAAGACTGGCTATGCTCCTCCAATTTTTTTGTAGAGGAACTATTTTTCGTATCTTGTAGTGAGGCGCTGAATGAATCAGAGTGTAATGTTCCTGTGCGAAAGAAACACAGGTGGTAATTCGCCGCTGGAAGTTGTATGTGCAGTTTCGAACTCTTATGCGTAAAAGGAGTTCCGGAGAGTGTTCTTGGAACATCTCAGATAAATTTAAAAGTGTCTGTCTGAGTGATGATTTATATTACGAATGCAAGTTTTGATATTCCTTGATTCATGATCTGTTTTCACGGAAGTGTCAATCAACACGAAGACATGAAAAGAGCATTTCATCCAAACATGGCATTCCGTTAATGTTTTTGTTTTGATTTTGCTGCTGAGATGCTTCGCTAAAACTAGTATTGCAGATTCGATCTAAAGTAATTTATTTCTGTTCAGTGTGTTAGGTTTTTGTTTTTGAATTTAATTTGTAAGGCATTTAGGCAACGGTAGAACCCCGAGAAAACCTATTGTATATGGTATTTATCCACTACTAAGCCCACATGAGACGAGCAGGGATCGAAATGACGACCCCATGCACCAGATGTGAGCGCTCTACCATTGAACTACTTTGGCCCCTGTTAGGTTTTTGGTATTTGTGGTACAGATAAGATGTTGGTGGAAAGCCTCACAACCACGTCAAGGTCTCTTACCTTCTGTGAGGGCCTCTAGTGTTTTTTAAAGTTGGTAGAGGGACGCAAGATCGTTTGTACCGTACGATCTTACGCCGGAGAACCAACTCACACAGCATTTGGTCGACTGTGTGTTCGCGGCTGGTGGTCTCGAATGTGTGTGTCTGTTTCTTCTTGTTCCTGTGGAAGCTAACAGATGCTTCACTAAACCTGACTTGGCAAACCCCTTGCTATTTCTGGGACCATTATAGCGAGACGCTTGCCGGGTACTCTTTAGCAAATCATTTGTTAAATTCCGGGATACTGAAAAGTTGTCCCGTCACGATTGCCAACAAATGGCTCGCCAAAAGTGATCTGGCAAACACCTTACTATTTCTGAAGTCATGATAGTGAGATCCTTGCCTGGTACTCTTCAGCAAGTCATTTTTTTATTTTCTTGGGTCGGACGCACGAGAATTGTGTGTGTATGGGAGTGTACATATTTTTAGAATATTGAAAAATGTAGTCATAGATGCAGTGGTAATAAATGAGTATTGTTAATAAAATATGATATTTGTTGTACTTTGTTGCACGGCTAGTACATTTGACACTTGACGATTGTTATCTCTGCTAATTGTACAGTACAACAATGCAGTTTGTTTGAACTGAAAGTTCTTCAATGTTTTTAAAAAACAGGCTGGCAAGGCTATACACTTAACTTTATTGTAAAAAGATACAGCAAGCGTTACAGTTTCAGTGTCCTAACATCTTCCTCAGACTAAACACTAATCAACACTGTAAGGTTGTATTGATTAGTGTTTCATCTGAGGAAGATGATGTTAGAACATTGAAACTGAACGCTTGCTGTGTCTTTTACAATAAAGTAAAGTGTATAGCCTTGCCTGTTTTAATTAAATTAAAATGAATACAAGGCCTCAATATAATTTTATCTTAATTTTTGTAGCGTCAGTATGTTAAATGTCGAAAATCAGAGACGTCATTTATCTTAGCTAAGTCTGTATCATCTGTATGTAGAGTGTTCGGAAGAATATACGGGGTCTAAACTAGACGTGACAAGCTACTTTCTACACGAGGGGCAATGTATGAGTGGTTGCGTCACGGGGCGTCATCAGAAATAATGAATATAACTAGTATATCAATCAGTCTGCAATCAAAACCAATAGCTAAAGTCATAACAAACATAATTTCGTATAGTTTTTATCTTCCCGCGGTCCGCACAAAATAACATGTGGCCACGGACCAGCTGTTGCCTGCTCTAAAGCATTCAAGGATTATTGCTTGAATACACCTACTATCCAGTGTGGTTATCTAGTCCGTGTTTGGATAAATTTCTGATGGTCATTGAAACCGAACTCTGTGATATCATGACTTAGTCCTTCCACACAAGCAAGTTGTTGGACGTTGCGATCCAAAATGTTTGCTCTACTTATCCAGAATTGAATTGAATTTATTTTAAGGCCTTTAGGCAACTATGGCTCAGGCCGTAGGGATGATGATGGGATGAATTGGTGGAATGAAGAAAGTGGGAGGAAACGAGAGTACCCCGAGAAAACCCACGCACACGGTGTTTGCCCACCACAAAGCCCACATGGCTGGAGCAGGGATCGATCCGACTACCCCTAGCACCAGAGGTGAGCGCTCTACCAACTGAGCCACCGTGTCAACTTATCCAGAGTTTACAAGTTCATAGTAATTATCATTTTTCCTAAATGGAAGTTTAAGTTAATCACTATCGTACAATCTGCACTGTTTCGTTTAACTGCGGTAGAAAATATTAACTTTTTTTATTAGTTAGGCACAGTAAGCGATGGTACAAGGTCTTAAGATTGAGTAAGCTGCTTAACCACACAGTGATTTGTAATGAAACACAGCCAACATCTTTAGTTTATCAAACATGTTATTTCGTTATTTGACTACTTTTCAACTCTTCCGCGTTTAATCTTTGTAACCTATAAAAGTTGAGCCAGTTAATCGCTCGATTATCCTAAAATTGCAAATTATGGCTTCAAAATAGTTCTTAAGCAATAAAAAGAGAACACGAAGTCAGGATGACTCACATTACGTAGTTTTCGAAATGAAATGAAATCAGTCGACTGTTTTTTTTTTTTTTTTTTTCAAATTTAATTTATAGCCTTTAGACATCTAAGACTCAGGCCGGGATAGGGGAAGGGAAAGGATTTGGGAAGGTGTTGGCCAGGGCCTATGTTGAAGTGCCATCCCAGCATTTGCGTGGTGTGATAGGAGAACCCCCGAGAAACCTGTTAGGATGGTCGGCCACTGGGATCGAACGCAGGACCTCCCGAATACTGGGCCAATCTATGTTACATTCGTTTCAACTCTTGTGATTTGAAGTTTCAAAAATATTGTATTAATTATTCACAAATTTAAAAAAAAGAAAGAAAGAAAAAGGTAATGTAAAAAAGAAATGCAATATCTGCTACAAATCCAGTCCGATATTTGTAGTATATTTTCACGTTCATTTGAAGTTTCTAGCTTTTCGTTTACTTGTAAACATTATTCCAGGGTGTCTACCAGCCTGAAAAACCGAGGGAAGCTGGAATACTCAGGGAATTTTATAAATCAGGAAAACTGAGGGAAATTCAGGAAAATGTATCTATTTGGAAAACTCAGGGAATTTCAAGTCACAAAATCAGTAGACACCATGTTTCTGCATTCTCTTTTGTTACGACAAGTTTGGCAAATGCAACTCTACCATGAATATTTTGTTTGTACAGTTCCCTCTATACTGCTTTAGTAGTAACTGGGTTCTATAGATACAGATTGACCTCAGCAGTTGCTTCCTTAGCAGAGGTCTTTTAATGAAAGATAACAATCCTCTTTAGCACTCTCTTGTACTTAAGTTTTTGCAATGGTTGTATTCCGTAGACAATAATCTCCCACTAACACTATATGCTATCATGATGCTAGATACAATAGCTCCGATATCACCAGTAGCAATAACCTGGCAACATTTGACAGGGACGCACCAATATTTTGCTATTTTTGGGGTGTGAATGTCAGTCATGATGGCATGTCAACATAGCACCACGAAAACCACAGAAGATGGCTGATAATGTTTGAAGAGGATTCCCAGTACACAGGCAAAACAAAAGATAATCGCAGTCCGTGCCCTTGGTCAAGGGAAAAGCAGTAGGTAAATTACACATGGTTAGCAGGGTATGTTCACATTATTTTGTCTAGCTCCTGTTTCGTGTTTGAAAGTAGCATTTTTAATGTATTTTGCAACTCAATGTTCTTTCAGGTTTTCCATGCTCATCGTCTAATGTTGGCAATGTCCAGTCCTGTGTTTAAGGCTATGTTCTTTGGAGGAATTAGAGAAGAAGGAACAGTGCATGTAACAGACGTGGATCCTGATGCTTTTAAAATACTTCTCGAGTAAGTTAAAACTTGGTTGTGGCTTAGTGATCCCATGGGGTAATATACGAACGTAGAATGATCGTAGTTAATGTATTCGCCTTTGATTCCTCGCATTACTATATCCATTAGTTAATTACAGACAAGTATGATACAAATGAAAATTTCAGTGTACAACGTACAGATGCAAAAATGTAAATTCCATTATCTTAAAAAAAAAAGGCTTCGTAAATTTACCAGGCGACCGTAGCTCAGTTGGTAGATCGTTGGCGTAGTGATTGGAAGGTCCTGGGATCGATCCCAACGGTAACTCATCTTGACTTTTTCGGAGGTTCCTCAGTCGCACCTTCAAGATAGGCTCTGACTAACTTCCTTCCCGACCTGAGCCAAAAGCTGCGTAAAGGTCATAAATAAATTCAAATTCTTATTAAGCTTAATAAATCATTGGTCACTTTATGATTTAAATTGTCATTCATTTTTTCGTCAGTTATTTATTAGAAGCACCTTCTTACTTAAATATTTTAACTTGATTAGGCAGTTTGGTATATACAGGGTGGTAAGGTTACGGACCGACAAACTTCGGGAGGTGATAGTACAGTGAAAAATAAAGAAAAAAGCCCCAGACAACGAACGGGGTGGAAATTCCGAGGCGTTACGGAACTACAGCCTGCCGAAAGCGTGGGAAAAGAACTTCAGAGCGGATTATTGCGAAGACGAAAAAGCGGAGAGTAGGCGGTTGAGAGTAAATTAGAGGAAGTCACACCCGGGCTATCCAAAAATGCTACAAGCAGGGCGCAAGGGATTCCCCAAAGGAAGTAGGGGATTCCCAGAAAGTCTTCCAAGTAAAGATGGGTCGAAAGGACCACAAATGGGATGAGTTGCCAACAGGTAACAATAATTCATTGCCGGCACATCGATATCTCAACGAGAATTAATGTTATGACAATTTTTAGAAAATAATGCGTGGTTACATATCAGAAAGGGGTTATAATTAAAGACAGTCCACGAGCGGTTGGCTTATTTAATAGCAATGAGAGAGACTAAGAGTATCCAGTCGGATGGTGGTGAGTACGCATCTCAACAGCTGCAGTGGAGTAAAAAAGACGTCTTCGTTGGTCGAGTGGTCAGTACTATCAGGCGTCTGTGATGTCACAGCAGTCTTGCATTGAAGCACGACTGGAAAAGAATCAGGTTTACGATTAAAGCGTAACAGCATGCAAAGGATGAACGGAGGGTATTAGTTAATGAAGAGGCACGTTCGGCTGGTTAGTAGAAAGAACTCAATGCAATATAGCAGCCAAAGAAGGATGACATTGAAGAGAGAAAACAAACACGCGTGTGTACGAGACATCATGTGGAAACCGATGCAAGGCAAAACGTAGAAAGTTTTCAACACAAGCTTAAATAGTTCAATCTCTCTATTCTACACAAGCAAACAAAATACGTGCAAGAGAATG
>JAGDQP010025868.1:6666-25379 GCA_022664845.1 Lepisma saccharinum
ACCGGAAAATTTTTTTTTTCAATTAAGTTTTAAAAGAAAAATATAAAAAATTATTTTAAAAAAAAAAAAAAAAAAAAAAAAAAAAAACATCGGTACACAGATAAGAACTGTTTTCTCAATTTTAAATAAGTTTTTTTACTGTGTACAATTCACCATCCAATATAATATTGAATCAATTGTAAATTCATGATTTCCATACATCGCCCATCAATTTACTCATATGTAAAGTTCCAATTCAATATAACATAATTAACTTTCCGTAAAAACAATTTCCTTTTAATTTCTTCTTTAAAGAAAGCAGAAAATTGTTATTAAAACATTAATGCGAAACTTTCTATCGACATTCATTTAAATACGTCATAATTTAGTAGCCCATACACAACCAATTGTTTGTCTCTTCGCATTTGTTGTCATCTGTTTATGTCCGTGATTATCCACAGTTTCAACTACTTCCATTTTCATTTCCTCATACATGAGTTAGCCTAGTTCGAACCCCGGCTGGGGCATGGATAAGAATTTCAACTAGCATCGCATTCATAATCGTGACGAGCCGATGTCAGAATTATTAAAAATGGCCCATACATAATAAAATAAAAAATTTAGTTCGCCTATTCTAGTACAAAAGAACAAGAGAGATTGGTAGACCTCATCTGAAGTTTACCCCTTATTCAGATAATTCTATTTTGTCTTGGCCAAATTATTCTTCCGATATTCTTTATCATATATATATATATTGTTAATGCTTATTCAAATAATTCTTTCGTTAAGGGTTATCCGTTCAAATAATTATCCGTTACCCTTTCTTTACTTTCACATAAATTTTTATGTTATTGTAAGTCTATGATTATCTGTTAATAGTTGTTCAAATAATTGTTTTATGATGCGTTATTAGATCAATTTCCGTTATCATTTCATTCTTCTGTCATCCATTATTCAGATAAGTTTTCTGTTGAACTATAATTAAGATGAATATTTCTGTCATATTTATTATAAAATAAAATTTTAAGGATAAAAAGTTTTTTTAAAATAATTTATTCAAATTATTTTATTATTCCCTGACAAAGGAGTATTAAATTATCAGCTTAACCAAATTTGAAATAAGTGAGATCTTAGTAAACAACATAGAGAAAAAAATGTAAATAAAAGAGAGCTGAAAAAAGTATTTCTTTTTAAAAGAACAAAACAATGTTTGTTTAAAGCATATTTTTAACTAACCTAAAAAAAAAAAATTTTGATCTTTTAAAAATTTTAAAAATGCCCGCATTCTTATATTTTTGTTTACTGTTTATATTATTATTATTAGTGTTCGTAGCACGTAAATAAACATTAATTATTATTATTAACTTTTTGTATTCTAGAGAAAGTCTATTCTTTAGAAACTTGACAATTGAGTGAGCATTTTAATCCTCAAATTTGGTCATAGAGTAAAGACATTACAACTCCAGAATCCAAGAGAAGTAAATGACATTGACGAATTAAAAAAAAAAATAAGTTGGAGGTAATCTTTTATCTATAACTTGAAATAAATGTGTCACAAAACTGTCATATTTTGCACAAAGAAACATTGAACCTTAATGTGTCCATATACAAAATATGATAGTATTGTGTCACATATATTTCAAGTTATAGATAAAAGATTACCTCCAACTTTTTTTTTAAATTCGGAAATGTTAAATGGCTTCTGGAGTTTACAGAATGACCTTTACTTTCATTCATACTCGAAGATGGTAATCATTCATCTTAATTTTGTTTGTAGACTTTAAATAATTAATGTTGTTCGATTGTTTAGTATATTTTTTACCTATTAAATGAACGGAAACTTTGTAAATAATTAATCAGACAGGAAAAAACGCGTTCACGTTTACTAAAAATTGGATTATTTTGTAAAAAAAAAAAGAAGTCCTCTGCTTCAAATCAATAATCCTTGAACCACGGACTTTCCTCACAAGTTTGTAGATGACACTCCAACACTAAGGAGATAATATGGGACGGGCGTAAGCCATAGTGCTGTTACCGCCCATAAAATTCATTTTATCTTTATATTGACTATCTTGTCGTCCACTCATTGATTTAGTTCGAGAAAACTTTTGTTTACTAAAATTGCAACAATATTTTATTGAAAGTAGTGCAGAAGTATGCGGTAATTTTTCACGAAAATAATTTTCTACATGTGTTTCATAACATTGTTCTTAAAAATTAATGTCTAAAGCATTTAGAACGCGCTTAAATTCTTCGTTTTAACGATTTTGTTTCAAATATTTCTGTCCTGGTGTAAACTCTTCAATTCTAGCAGTTTTTTTAAAAAAAAAAAACGATAAAAAGAATTGAATAATATTTTAGTAATTTGTTCCATGCGTTTTAGAAGAGTTAACTATTTAAAACTACTACGAATTTCCTAAGTAATGGTGTTTTTACTAATTATATTGAACAATATTTGTCGACTTCCGTAAACTACGGGATACAAATGCCATTGACGAATAAAGAAAAGTTCTAGGTAATCTTTTTATATATATATAACCCGAGAATATGTGGACACAATATTGTCATATTTAGTCCATTGACACATTAAGGATAATCTAAAGCAACGATCTCCAACAAAAGATGGCAGCACTATGTCCCTATATGTCTAATGTATTCTTATTGTTGCACGAAATTTCCTTGCTGCTCCTACAAATTCAAGTGTAGAGAGTTCAAACTTTCACGGAAGAAAGTTCATAACCAATTCAAAAGCATGATCGATGCCGATTTTTTTTATTTTCGTTTTCCTTCATTGTTGCTGCGAATATCGAAACCTATAACAATGAAGCTCTTTCAACAATGAACAAGAAAGAAAATGAAAAAATCGGCATCGACCATGCTCTTGAATTGGTTATGAACTTTCTTCCCTGAAAGCTTGAACTCTCTAGGCTTGAATTTGTAGGAGCAGCAAAGAAATCTCGTGTAACAGTGAAAATACATTAGACATACGGAGGTAGTGCTGCCATCTTTTGTTGAAGATCGTTGCTTTAGACTTTTTGTATAAAATATGACAATTTTGTGTCGCATATAGTTCGGGGTGTATATAAAAGAGTACCTCGAATTTTCTTTTATTCGTCAAGGTCTCTGTATCCTTACGCGTCTGAACTCCTCAGTTAATATTATACTGTAGCTAGAACACGAAATAGGCCTAGCGGAGCTTAACTTAAAAACAATGACATGAAAATGTAGCAAGTCTCTTGTTGTAAGATGTTAATTTTGAGCACATAAACCTTTTGTTAGTGTTCACTGTTTAAAGAGATATTTATTGACTTCCTTTTATGTTGTCAGGAAAATGTTCTAATGCATTTTTAATTTTATTTTGCAGTACAATACAAGACAATACAAGCATGATTATCACCGCATGCAAGGTGTTGTCATTTACAAAGTTCGCGATAACAGACCCCTCCTCCAATTCTTCAGAACTAAATTGTTATTATTAAGTGATCCAATGATATATATTTATCAGAAGAGCTTTAGGGAGTCGCATTTTACACCTTGTTATAACCATTGTGTTTTGTGTATCATTTCCTCATATGTTGGCTATATCTTTAACATATCAGTTATCTTTGTACTCCCTACAATGTTGACGTAAAAAGAAAAAAAAAAAGGCACTGATAGTGAATTTCAAACCTCTGGTAAAGCATTTTCAGGCTTCCTAAATCAATGTGGCTTGCGGCAGATTAATATGAACATGCACACTCGCCTTGTAGCGGTATTACTTACGTACGTGTTTTAGTGTGAGTACGTATCTACCATGTGTGTGTGCGTGTTTTTCAGCTTGAAGTGATGGTGTGATGACTTAATCACGAATGTGGGCGGAGCTTAGAACTGTTTGTTCTTCGTCCCTCTGGGCGATTAAGGAGGCGGAGCTTATCCAACACCTGTCCATTACCCTCGGGACGAAAAAAAAAATTTACGGAGCGGGGTGTTAAAAATGTTTCTTGCTTCTTGTATATATAAAACTTCTAAGCTGTGAAAATATAGTTCCAGATAACTTGGGTTTAAGTTGTATAACACCAATTCATGCATGGAGATATAATGCTTACCTCGCTTACGTACGCTAATACGCCCTGTTCATTTATAGTAATTTTGTTATTGTTTATTTCGATAGATACACACACTCATTCGGCTCATTAATTGTATGTTTGCTTTGTGTTGTTTACAGAGCATTGTCAGTAGTATAGAATGCTTGGTTTCTAATCAAAGAACCGTAGGTTTGAAACTCGGAAGACACCATGAACGAAGGTTTTCAAGCCTGGAGAAACTTTATTTTGTGTGAGCCATTTTGTAGTGTCTTCTGACTTTGGCTCGTCTCGGTTATAGGAGTGTAAAAAGCTTGTTAAAAATCCATAAACATCCTTGTTCCCAGGCATAAACCGGCGACCTTAGAGGCTTTGAGCCTTACGCCTCAGATCACACGACTACCTCGGTCGGTTTTAAGTCTGAAGATAATAATAATGATATTTATTTATTCAAGTTATTTAGTTTTTCATTACGTGGACTCTGTTACATAGATACGCAGAAGAAAAATGATTTCTGGTGCAGGTTAACATGAAATGTGACAGTAATTTTCACACTGCGACCTTGAGTCCTGTTTATTAAAATAATAATAATAATAACAGAAGCGCATTTATTCATTGAAAGTGAACCGGAAACAATATGTAGATAATATTAAGTTAAATTAAAAATCATTTAAGAGAAATATGTGAATGTGAGTAGGGTGACCACCAACTGTCCCGAGCAGTGATTCCACCAGACCACCCCTTGTGGGGGTGTTTATCTCCCAGTATCGATACCCCCCCCCCCCCCGACGTTAATTTTTTGTTGTGAAAAATCGATAGAAACAGTACAAAACTTCGCTTACATCCTTCCAATTTTGACTTTACCCCCCCCCCCCTCAAACTGAAAATCCTGGCAGAAACCCTGGTCCCGAGTTACCCGGAACTGTCCCGGGCAGACCTTCCCCGGTTCTGATCAAAATCTGTAGTAAGAGAGTGTAATAATGACTGAAAGATACGTATAGCCTAATTGTATGTGTAAGATCAAAAGCAAGCTTTCGGTATGTAATGGATTCATCGTAAAAATTCAAGGACATGGATTGAACGGAGTGGGAAGTGAATGATCTACTGTTTTCACGTGTTGATAACATGTAGTAGACTAGAGAGGCATAATTCTTATGCCATTACAGGATGACAGGTACCATGTTTCTTATAAAGCTAGAGGCTATTTGAAATGACACTAAAATACTTCTAGACCTACAAAACTTGATTTTTGTTAACAAAATAAGGAAAATAAAAGAAAGCTATCTACCTTTGAATTGGGAGTAAGTGGCGAACCCAGGGTTGGGTTTAGATGGGCGGTTCTTTGCTTCCCAATTCTTGGAAGGGAACAGATTAATACAAATAAAAACGAAGGTAAAATATGAATTTTTGGGCCCGTCCCTGTCTCTGAAAAATATATAGTGGAATGTATAGTCCTCTTCAGAGCATGAAAGCCTTCGTGGGGGAACCCGGACCTCCTATCAGTTGCGGTTAACAAAACATAGCCACGACCACCAGAAAAGATTCCGACAAGAAATTGTCTCTGGCGTTGCCACTTTCTCGAAGTAGATGGCAGAAGCGAAAGGTAGTCATATATTTTTTTCCAAAGAGAAAAAGGAAATAAAAGAAGAAAAAGGGAAGAATAGTAAAGAAAGAAGTGTCAACATCTGGGTCAAATCCACAGAGATTCCTTCCACATATCTGTGCTTTTGAAGAAAACATATGGTGGCCTAAGGACTTCTGGTTTTGGAACGCACAATACTCCCAATTTCAGAGAATCAGTGACGGACCCAGAGATTCATATTGTACCATTGTTTTTTTTTTTTAATTAATCTGTTGTTATTGAAATTTTGTACTCCAAATTTAGACGTACAGTATTAAGAGTATACAAATTGAAATTTTCTTTTTGTCAGATCTGTGCCTATAATTAATCTCAAGTCTCAGAATACAAAGAAGTAGCGAAAACTTGTTTTCTTGTCCACGTTAGTTTTTCTTCTTTTTCCTATTCAATTTAATTCTTCAAAACAATACCATAAAAACTGTCACATAGTGGTTTCTTAATAGCATGTGCCATTGGATATACTTTACCGAGCATCCAAGAGGAAATTTCACTCAAATCCATGCTTTTAGCACTTGGAATATAGTCTGACACTTAAGACTTGGTGTTACTGAATAAAACCCACAAATTTTTCAAAAAGGAGGCAATTGGCAAAGAGATATTTGTGTATACAACCTCTCAACAGCTTCGAAAGAAGTTTAAACATAGCAAGAATAAAATCTAACAAAATCAGGGCTCTACTTGATCCTGATAGAATAGACATTCTAATGTTTATTAACCAAAAATCTATGTCATTCCTTTCAGCCATTAATCGTTTTTGCACGTGATGTTATTTTGGTACACATATTAAGGCGAACAAAATGATAACAGTATTGTCTTGAATTTTAAAAAGACGTCTTCTAAAATTAAGTAAAACGAAGTAGCAAACAATGCATGAAATAAAATAGTATCAGCTAATAAAATCAAAGAGATAGGAAATTTGCATATTTAAAGTTTACTTTGAATTATCGCAGATATTACTTTTATTTTATAACACTGGTGAGGTCGAAGGTCAGAAAAAGTATCGGTATCGAGTATCGCGAAATTTTTGGTATCGACCCATTTCTAATACTTACCATTATTATGCAAAAATTTCTATTATCCGTCCAGACTTAAGAGTATACTGTTGCTCTTATGGCAACAGCGATGCCAGTTTGACCGCTAAATAAAGAAAACGAAACTGAGCTTGCTGCTACCGTTCTCTCACTTAGGGTTGCCATAGCCAAGAGCGGCAACGCTCCAGTCGCTGTTAGTTTTCCTTCCTCTTCCCCCGTAAAGTGTTTCAAATGAAACTATCGTATATATTAGGTAAGTTAATATGTGTAAATGAAGAAATGAATTACAGAATTAATTTTCGTATCAATGTTAAATATAAAACCTCTACGGGGATTTTTAAAGAGAGATAACAGTAAAGAAATTTCGTGTGAGTCAGGGGGGAAGTACGATTAGTAAAACTGCAGCTGTTGTCCATAAGAGTAGTATACTCTTAAGTGTGGACGGATAATAGTAGATAAAGAACGATTTTAAGTATCAAAATGCTAATGTGTAGACCGTTTGTTATATAGCAAAAATATAAGTAACAAAACAAAAGTTGTAAATAAAATAAGAAACGAATAACTTTTGAAGGAAGAAATTAAAGAGATAATACTGGACATTTAAAAAGCTTTATTTAAGAGAGAAAATAGGATTTGTTTTGCTCATTTCAAATTTTGGTTTAGTAAATCCCATGATATAAAAACATGTTAATTCGTTAATTTTCCTTCGTTTTTTTTTAAAAGTCTTAGAGTAAACAAAGTTACAGAAGAATACAATTAACAGTCGATAATAATAGAATCAAAATGTATTTTAATGTTAATGTTGGTACGTTTTTTATATAGGCCTACTTCTGTTTTCACCAGCAACACTGCGCGCGCACACACACATTAAAATGTAAAGGTTATTTTCTTTTCGCTTTGAGCAGATATGTCCCTGGTTGGCTTTATAAAAAGTTGGTTACCCGAAATGTGAGATATCATTCCATTATACTTCATCTGGAAGGACAGGAGGACTTTAGTTTTGTATATGAGTCATTGCATAGAGACTTGTTTTGTTACCGCATAAGTTATCACGATGCATTGCAAAGTGTTACATCATAATTTCTACTAGATTCATCCCCCATCTACCATCCTAATTTAGTACCGAATTCATACGGCTATCAAAAGACTGGGTCATTGAAGTATTGGTTGTTTTTTTATTAATTGAAGAGCAAGATTTACTTTTCTACAATTAAATAATACTTTGCTATTATGTAGGTCTAAATAAATAACAGTTTATCAATCCTTGAATCGCAGCCTTTGATCTTTTTTTACGTTATTGTTGTGTATAATATCGACCGTATTATGTGACTGCTGTTTAAGTTTACATTCCTGTTTGTTCGGATGGGATTTGAGCTGACACCCGTTGAAGCTATCCAGGAACTAGCTTCATATCCTGGAAATTATGTAACCCGTTTAAGCATTATGAAATGCGGGATGCCTAAGAGTAAGTTAGTATTTATGAGTCAAGCAAATAATACAAATTGTAATACCACGTAACTTCGTTTTTGTAATATTACAGAAGAGCGAAAAAAATAATGAGTTTTCCATTGACGATATGAGTAATACGGTTTAAAATGATTTTTTGTAGGATTTTTTTTTTCATCTTGTGAACTTTTACATTTCAGTGAGAGGTGTAGTTTAATGACACCAATATTTTCTGTGAAGATACCTCAAAATCGATTTTTTAAACTTTTTTTAGTTACGTGGTTTTACAATTTAGGATGACGATAATAATTTGTTCTTATTCCTAAAGGTAAATCACACTCTCTTATAGCCTAGCTAGCTTCGTCCTACCAACGTTACAGTCTCAACTGTACAATTTCAATGAATTGCGATATCTAGCAACGTGTCTGTACAAACGGTTCAAAACAAAGAGAAATGTTTTTAAATATGAATTCGTTTGAATTCCAGATTTTCAGGGTAATAATAGACATCGCTCAGGAATTGGAAGAACATACACTGTAAAAAAAACCAACATAGTCAATTCATCAGTCAGGACTTCTGTTCTTATTAACGAATCACCAACAATCCGCCAGAAACCTGTGTTCATAACCGAGTTTTATTATAAAAGAAAGACCAAATATTTTGATTCTTGATACAATTGGAATTAGTTTTGCCCGCCTACGAACAAGCCGCTGCATTGGATGCTGAGCCAAACGTCATAGACACTGTTGCCACATTGTTATTTCCTCACTGGGCTCCGTTGTGGTCTTCGCTCCAGAACACTGTCAAAGAAAGCATTTCTCCTCTTCTCCGCTTGAGTTGTAATTGACAAATGGTGTGTGTGACTGTGTTGTGTGTTAGTCATAAGAAATAACTATGCGTATGAATATTTTTAAAAGCGCATCCGAAAAGTAAATAGTGCGTATTCATTTTGTTCAGTCTGCTACGATTTATCTATGCTCCAAAGTAAACAGAAGAACTAAAGAAACTGGTTTAAAATTCTACAAGAGAAGATTAATTTAAATCCGATTTTCATTAATTCCGGTCAAATGGAAGATATCTATGTAAATGTGATATAAACACATAGATTTCAATTCCTTTCAAACTAAAAATAAGCAAATATGTAAATGATTTTCACTGCATTATGATGAAACTTGAAAAAAAAAAAGGAATTTAAAGACCATTCATATGCAAAGTGAAAACAATGAAATCATTCCTTCCACTGGCAAAATTTAAAAGCAAAGTTTCATGTTTTAATGGGAGAACATTGGTTCAATATTTTCTTTTAACATGATAAATATCATGGTATTGCCTATGACATATTCGAAGAAAAAAACTAGCCCCCGAAATCTAATTACCTCGAAAAGGAACTGGGGGAGTACGACCATACAAAACAGGTATATTCTTCGTTTGTGTGGGGAAGTGTTCCTAGAATACTCCTTGGTTAGAGATTCTACCAGTCATCCCTCAAAATTCTTTAGCACTCCTCCCCAACTTTAAAATATTTATACTTTTAAAAATCTATAAAAACCTTCAAAACTCTGCTCCTCCACAATTATAGCTTTACACCATCGGAGACTTCTGGTTTAAAATTCGGAGATCCACCAATCTGTCTGACGTTCCCAATAGCATTTCTCAGTTTCACCTACCGAACGGCTGTAGCACTATTGGTATAGCAATTGGAAGGTTCTGGGAACAACCCTAGTGTCCGCCCATCCTGACAGAATTTTCCATGTCTTTTCCTTAACACATCAGTTAATTGTCGAGATGGTACCTTCAAATTAGGCCTTGTCCTACTTTCTTTCAATATCCTCTACCCTATCCTATCCGATCTGAGCCAAACTTGCAAAAAGACCATAAATAACATCAAGATCTCACTCAGTTTCACCAGTCGAATGCTGAATCATACTTTCAATTATATCTAGAGCCAATACCTTGCTCCAAAAGTAAACAATGTATTGAGGTGTAAATGTTCTGGTATCTACGGTCAAGGGCCATCACAGGTCTGACCTATAAAATACATTCGCGAACAAATACTGAAAAAAAAAAAAAAAAAGAGCAGGTAAGACAAGAGCGGACATAAGTTCTATTGTAGGTATGGTGATAAATATTTTCTCAGTCAAAATTCGGGAACATTTTTGCATGAAAATTGTGAAAATACTTTCGAAGTGATGTTACGCTCAAAGAGTTTGTTAATGTTAACGAAATCAGAAATGTCCATTCTGAAAAATAATAATAATAATAATAGTTACAAAGATAGTGTCAAAACCGAAATAACAGTTGATCCTGGTAAAATAGAAGTTCTTGCATTTCCTTTCATTTATTTTTAAAAGTATTTTATACAATTACCTCTGACTTAAGCCCGTCACACAAGGAGGCACATATCCCACCTTCTTAGCAAAAATGACTTACATTTATTTTCCCTAAAAAATCGTCCTATAAAAGAGGTCTTATACGTCAGTGCGTGCTCTACGCCGGCAAATACGGTACTTACTTACTCTATGACTTACGGAACTAGCAAGTTCATTGCTGCAGTAACAAACGTTCGCCGTAGGATTCTATCCTGGGCAAGATCAAGCCATGTTTTCATTACAAACACCTACTTCGTGAAGATCCCTTCTATAATATTGCCCTCCTAATATCTCTCGGTCTTCCTAACGGTCTGTTTCCATCCGGTTTTCCAACTAAGATGGAAATATATAGTGCTCGTTTTTCTCCCATCCGAGCTACATGGCCTACCCATCATAGTTATAGCGATTTCATTATTCGTACAACATCGGGTGAGTTGTAGAGTCCGTGACGCAACTGTCCGTGAATATGCAGATATTCGTTTTTGTATATATATTTTTTCGTTACTCACCTCATATTCCCCCCCCCCCCTTTAGGCTAATGATTAACAGAAAATATCATGAAATGAATCAATCAATATTAACTCGTGATTCAAAGAACTTGTATTGCGTCAAAATGGCCACAATTTTACAGAAAGCAAAGTGCCTTTCGATACGGGTTAATGATATTGATTGACTAACCTAAATTTTCTCTGTATATTATCGCTCAGACCTTGATGACCTAGCCTAAAAGAAATCCTAAATATGACCTACAAAATGCCCTTTCAAATGTGAAAAAAAAACGACCAAAGTTTTTTTTTTTAATAAAATGAGCTATAAAATTCTTTTCTTTGATCACATGAATAAATTATCAGTATAAAAAAACCCTTCGGGGTAAAGACAAGAGTGACGCAAGAATTCTACTAAAAAAAGAAGTGATAGTCTATCCAGTTTGCGAGTTACTTACTTTTTGTCACGATGGCGGAAGTGTTTCCTTTGTAATAAAATTAAGGGATTTAGTATCCTTCCGCCATAGTGACACAAAGAAAACTGGCAAAATGGATATCACTTCTTTTGTGAGTAGAATTCTTGCGTCACTCTTGTCTTTACCCCGAAGGGTTTTTAGGTAGATTTCGAAGAAAAAATCTACCTATTGAGATCGGTACCATGTCATATATATAGATATTTATATATTTACACGCTAGCGGCCATAATTTTGAAGATATTTGAACCAAATTTTATTATGTTATTTCTAGGCTTAATAGCTCGGCTAAGTTTGTTAATGAGCAAAATCGGTCCAAGGGGGGGCGCGGGGTGGGTGGGTGAAATTTTGAAATAATTATATATCAGCCCCTATGGAGTTTAGAGGAAAACTTTGTCTGCATAAATTATAGTACTCCCTAAGAAGTTGACGGTGACACCAACGAGAAAGGGAGTACGGGTACGAGTGTTGTGGGAGTACAAAGAGAACCACGTCTTGTGGGGTATCTTTGGAAAGCTCTTGATGATTAATCTATAAATCAATAACTAGTTTCTCGATATCGCTCATACAAGGCGAGATTTGAATTTTTGAAAATCAAAAACACTTCGAAATTTACTTCAGCCTGTAGGCCTGCCGAAAGGGATTTTTTTATACTGATATCACCTATTAAAAAAAAAAGTGCATAGTCTTCATACAACAGGCCGATTTTGGGCCGTATCTCGAAAACGGTAACTTATTACCGACAAAATAAGCTTCGATTTATCCCAAATTGTTGGGTCCCGCAATTCACCCCCCCACCAACTTTAGCTTACTTTAGCTAAACATAAAAGACAGACAGAACGACAGAAGTCCTTTTCTATCATTCGTGAAAATTCTGTGATGTGGCTAAAAAGATCATAACTTTTGAACCCCTTCACCGATTTTGACGTGTTATACACCGTTTGAAAGGTATTGAAGCGTGGATTATCGATTCCGCAAGCTTCGGTCACCTATATGGTATGTGGTAAGTGCTATCACCAGAAATGTGAAATTATGATATTTTTTTTTCAAACCGCCCTAAGGGGTTCCAGGGAGGTTCTACGGATCCATTTTTTTTTCTGTGCTTTAGTATGGCAAAGAGCTTTCATATGCATAGTGAAGCATCAAAATCGGGCTTATAGTTCGCTAGATACGAAATTAGCTGTATATATGTGAGTGCCGCTGACAGACTCGTTGCTTAGCGTCACTCGAAGAACTGCCGTTCTTCGTGATTAAGGCGGCATGATATTTGCAGGATCAGAAAGAAACTGATGTATATGGAAGCCAAAACTAGACAGGGTTATGGGCAGTAAACGTAAATATCTTTGCCATCTCATGAATTTTACATAATAATTTATGTTTTTAAAAGTTAATTACAAATACGGATTATAAACACTTCAATAGCTTAACTAATGTTAGTATCTTCCACGGAAAATAGTTAATGGTTCAAATCTAAAGTACACAAGAGTAATACTTTTTTTTTTGCTAAACTACTTATTAAGAAAATACTATCTTCCTTATTCGGAATTGCAGAACACCAGCGAACTGTATGTTTCTCCCCAGCCAGATCTGAAGTCCGCTACTAGGGGACTACATCCAATATTTTCAAGAAATCTATTTCTATCTTCTATTTTTTTTTTTTTTGGCTTCAGCAGCAAGAGGTTTGAAGCCTTATGCACACCCGCTCTGTCCGTCTGCCAACTTTCAACTGATGAACTATACTAGGGCTAAAAAGGTTGTTGCGGTGTTGTTAGAAAGATCTCGGAAAGACGAGTTCAAAGCCGTATCATTCATTCACCCAGATCACAAAGGCGGATCCCGAGTTTCGAGGGCGTAATTTTAAACTTTGGAACTTTACTAAGGCTATAGGAAGGCGTCGTTGGAAAGGTCTAGTTGAGATGAGGCTAATCCGTATAGATTATGGACATGGCAGGGCGGTTCCGGAGACTTAGGAAATACTAGGCCTAGAAATGTGGTTGAAGTGTCGCTAGAAAGAACTCGGCGCGATATTTCCAACGGAACATTGATCACCAAATAGGATGTTCGCTGTTGAAGTCCGACGGTAGCCTATAGGCACAGTCCCCCGACTAACTTGTTTTAATTATATTTTAGTTCTAGAATTGGTATAATATGGGTCGGAATAAGATCCACGTCTTGGAAACTAGTGGAAAAGTTTATTTTTTCTTTCTGAAGTGACAGGTTACAAAAAATAAACAACTTTTAGACCAAAAAGTGAGTTTGGCAACACAGCCGTAGCAAGACAAGATGAAAAAATGTTTTTGATTTATTATAGAGGGTGGAGGAAAGAAAATAATTTGACTTTTCATGATTTTCCATGCCTTGATTTTCTTTTGCGGCAGTCAGATTGTTCACTAGAATCCGGAGAAACATGAGCTCATTCATTGTAGACTTCGCTCGACTTCTTCGCGGCCAGTTCCTCAATCGTTTCTAAATGATTATCGAGTGGAGAAACGAACAAGTGACAAAGGAAACAGCACTCAGAAAAAAAGATTCTTCTTTAGCTTTCAATCGCAACGAATTCTTCCTCTACTTCTGCACTGACCTGACCTGACGCCTGGCATCTCTTTGTGTTATTGCAATCCTGATTTCTTTTTGTTTTGTTTTTTAGCATGCTTGTATGTGCGAAACATGTAGGAAAATGCTAAAAATAAACCCTTAAATAAATAACCAATAAAATGACTGAAAAACAAGAAAATTACCAATAAACCGTAAAATGACAAAATATGCAAAATAAAAATGAAGTGTTTTTGTTTCAGTTTAAGGTGCAATGAGTCTTTATTGTAATCGGCATCATTCCCAAACCTTCAGGAAAAAGATGATATATTTCATTTAATCCTAACCCTAATTACTAGTTCCCCGCACCCGCCCGCATACAAGGGGGGTGTTTACAAATATCAAAAGATTTCAAATAGAAGGACAACCCTACATGTACTCCCCGAATTAGATTGAGATCGTTGAAACTTGCAATCCGTCACCTCATTTTCTTTTCTTGTATAGGTTATTGTAAGTCAATAAGTCAATCAGTATAAACCGGCAAGGGCCGCAAGGTCTTGCTTTCTGCGAAATTGTGGGTGTTTTGATGGAAATCAAAATCTTTTGACAAATTTCAACGGACGATAGTATAGACCAAAAATTTAAGAGAAATGTCCCCGTGAATCGGGTGCAAATTCGGCCGCGGTTTGGGAGTTACGAACTTCCGAAAAACGTGGGAAAATCAACTTCAGAGCTTGATATTTCTAACACCACGAACAATAGAGCTGATGCGGTATGGTAGGTACCCTCAAAGACTTTCAATCTGTACTCTCCAAAAATGCATGTTTCTAAATTGCTCAATAGGTGCGCAAGGGATCCTCCAAAGGAAGTAAGGTAGGTAATTCACTGAAGTAAAGACGGATCAAAATGAGCATGAATGGGACGACTTTAAACCAGGAAACAATAACTCCTTTGTGTCAAGCAGATTCTATATGCCGAACGATTTTCTAAAAAAAAAGAAAAAAAGCATGGTTGCATAACAACCAGGAGTAATGCTTTCATTGATTTTTTTTTTATGCACTATCATCTCTCGAAGTTTGTCGGTGTAATTTTAAAACACACCCTGTATATGTTGATTGACGTGATATTTTCATATTTATCAGTAGTCTAAAAGGAGACAGAACCTGAGGTTCGAAATAAAGAAATACAGAAAGTTATTTTCCATCTATGTATCTAAGGGCTACCCTTTCGCATATTCTGGGAGATGATGTCCCTTGGCGAGCGTTTTTTTTTTCAGGAAAGGAATGGTGAAAATCTATGTACTATACAAGCAGTTATCTGGCGAAACTGTGGAACCTCCTAAAGAAAAAAAAAACATCAGTATGGCCAGCAAAAAGACTCGAAGATACAGACTCCTCCAACGCTGTAATATTTGTCCAATAAATAAAAAAAAGAATATCATAACTGGCAACTCGTAGCAAACAAATACAATATTTTATCTAAAACAATGAGTCATATTCAAGGACCATGTTAAGGAAAGGAAATTGTTATACATTTTTTTTTCGTTTGAAATTATCAAACAGATACCACTCTGTATTTAATGTACACCACTAGCTAATCGAACGCTATAATTCAATTCTAAATAAACTTTTTTTTTTTCGTTTCAGAACTTCATTGTTCATAATTTCCGAATTAGCGATAATGGACAATGTTTTGAAACAACTTATATATTGATTAAGCCTCGTACCTTACTCCAATTTAGATACGTAATATACAACACACACACACACGCACAAAAGAAACACCTGGTTATTTCTGAATTCTATGATCCTTAAGTTTCCTCGATTTTTGTGTTGATATAGTTAAAACATCTAGTTGATAAGATAAAATTAATTGTATGGGCGGTAACAGCACTATGGCTTACGCCCGTCCCGATACGGGGGAAGCCCCTTATCTTTGTCACGTCTAAAAATAGCTGTTAACTAAAATAATAAAAGCATATAAAAGATGAAGATGTAAGCTCTTCAGAAAAATAAAACCGTAGTAAAAACTAAAGATGTAGATGGTCTTTAGCATAAAAGGTAAAAATGGGAAGGCTGTAAATAGGCCTTCACAAAAATAAAATAATACTATATAAAACTTAACAGCTATGTGACATAATCATCTCAGAGAGACGGAGATAATCCCGTCTCACGGACATAACTAAAAACTCTCCGCAACATACTCGGTTCATCCCCTAACAATGACGCCATGTCATTGGGGATGTTATAACGTTGTCTGAGATGATTATATCCGGGACAATCTAAAACCACGTGACGAATACTTAAAACCACATTGCAATTATGACAACGTGGTGGATCCAATCTTCGTAACAGATATCCGTGTGTTAGGCGACTGTGTCCTATACGTAGACGACATAAAAGGACTTCTTCTAGCCTACTATCTCGGCAAGATGATTTCCATGGAGCAACTGTTAATTTAATTTCTTTCAATTTATTCGCAGCTACGTCATCCCATCGTCGCTGCCATTCATTCCGTGTAATTTGCTTATAATATATCATCATGTCCTGAAATGGGACATGATGTATATCAATGTTAGCTCCTAAAGAGGCCTCACGAGCAGCTTCGTCTGCCAATTCATTGCCATGGATACCAACATGACTTGGTATCCACGAAAAGACAACCTCACCACCGCCAGAGCAGATGGCGTGTGTCTTACAGAGAATATCTTGCACGAGCGGATGTTTCGAATACATATTGTCGAGGCTTTGAACAACACTCTTCGAATCTGTACAAACAAGGATGCGGTTGAAACCATGAACAAGACTAAAATCCAAAGCCTTTAAAAGAGCATATAGCTCAGCAGTAAAAATACTGGCTTTGGGGTTAAGACAAAATTGACGGGCTTCCCCTTCTACAACAAACGCACATCCAACAGATTCATCTGTTTTGGATCCATCGGTAAAAACTGATATAAAACGTGGGTACTGACTCTGCAACGCAAGAAAACGTTGCTGGAATTCAATCATGGAGGTCTCCGATTTCTTAAGGGTTGACAAAGAAAGATCAATCCGTGGGCGGGCAAGTGTCCACGGCGGACGGAGACTAAAACGGACAGGACAGAGAGTTGGGCGGTCTGCATTCAGATTCTCCAACAACTCTGCCGCTCGGATGCCAAGTGGTCGGGTAGCGTGACCACGGCGTTCATATAGGGCTCGTTGAACTGGGTATACCACAAAGGTATGTGCTGGGTTGCTTGCCAAAGATGATATCTTAGCAAGATAGCTCAGCACATAGTACATCCTATGAATCTCGAGCGGTGGTTCACCGGCATCAACACAAAGACTGGTCACAGGACTTGTGCGATACGCGCCAGTGGAGAGTCGAATTCCAGCATGATGGACACTATCCAGCGTATGTAACGCTGAAAAGCGTGCAGAGGAATAAGCGTGACAACCATAAGTAAGCTTGGATAAAATGAGTGCGCGATAGAGGCGCAACAATGTTGTACGATCAGTACCCCAAGTGGGATGACTTAAAACACGCAATAAATTCAGAGCTCTGGTACAGGAAATTTTAATTTGGCGAAGGTGACTACGCCAATTTAACTTGGTATCAAATAATAAACCGAGGTATCGTACCTCCTCGACGAACTGGAGTTGTCTGTCTCCAAGATAGAGATCTGGGTTAACGAAACAAGTTCGTTTACGGCAGAAGTGGACACAGACTGTCTTCGTTGGTGAAAAACGAAAACCAGTCTGGTGTGACCAGTCAACAAGACGGTTAAGCGTCAACTGGATCTGCCGGGCTGCGAGGTTGATATTCGCTGACGTACAGACAATCGTCAAGTCGTCAACATATAAAAGACCTTGCACAGGGGGGCGAATACAAGACATAACACTATTCACTGCAATAGCGAACAGTGTTACGCTCAGCACACTCCCTTGAGGTACGCCATTCTCCTGTAAATAACGCTCTGAGAAACGATCACCAACACGCACACGAAAATAGCGATCGCTAATAAAATTTGTTATAAAATGGGCCATGTGGCCCCTTATGCCCCAATCATGAAGCTGGCGTAGTATCCCATATCTCCAGGTGGTATCATAGGCCTTCTCTAAATCGAAGAACACAGTAAGAACGTGTTCATTCCGGAGAAATGCATTCTGAACAAGAGACTCTAACCGGACAAGATGGTCGACAGTTGATCGATATTGGCGAAACCCACACTGATCATTGGAAAGCAAGTTGTTATGCTCCAAGTACCACATAAGCCGTCGGTTTATCATTCTCTCAAATAGCTTGCATACGCAGCTAGTGAGAGCAATGGGCCGGTAACTGGTGGGATTTAGTTTATCTTTGTCAGGTTTCAGAATGGGAATGACAATAGCTTCTCGCCAACTACCAGGGAAGCTATCAGTCCTCCAGATCTGATTATACAGGTTAAGCAAGAAGACCTTTCCTTGGGAGGGAAGGTGTCGCAGCATTTCATAATGAATATCATCCAGTCCAGGGGATGTGTTTCTAACATCCCGCAAGGCAGTTTCAAGTTCCCACTCGGTGAAAGAGACATTATATGATTCGAAATTATTCGAGGGGAAGCGTAGAGGTATTATCTCTGCCAGTCGTTTAAGGTTGACAAAATTAGCACTATAGTGCTGGGAGCTGGATATTGCTGCGAAGGCTGCTCCAAGAAGATTAGCTATATCTTCTGGGTCA